>JARHVA010000250.1:0-110000 GCA_037957365.1 Torreya grandis
ACTGTTAGGTGGGGTCAACTTGGAAATGGCTTGAACTTATTCTGGATCAATGGAGATCCTATCTTTGGTGGTAATATGAACCAGAATCTTTCCTTTAGTAACTCCAAAGATTATTTTATTTATATTTAGAGAGACTCCATATCTTCTAAATCTATCGAATACCTTTTACATATTTTATATATGATCAGCTCTTTCTTTAAAAATATAGTAAGGTCATCCATGTGATGATGATATACACTTCCCCACTAATCCTTGAAAGGCAAAATATATTTCTCTTTGGAAGGTGGATTCTGCATTAATTAGTCCAAATGTCATCCTTTTATATGCAAAATTTCTCCACTTGATTGTATTTCAAGAATCTATCTAAGAAAGCCATCATCTTAGATCCACTTACCATCTAATTCACCTCATCTAAAGAGGGTAGAAGGTAATTAGCCCTTTTTGACACTTTGTTTAGGTTTTTTAAAATCTACACAAAGTTTGATTTCTCCATTCTCTCTGACTGGTACTAAATTGGATACCAGGTTGAATGTCTAATTGGGGAAATAATTTTGGCATCAAGTAGCTTATGCACTTTAGTAAGTATGAGAGGTTCTAAGACCAGATTCATTGGCCTCTATCTTTGCCTGAAAGGTTTATGTTCTAGCTTCAATGGAATCATATGAGTATAACTCTAGGGTCTAAAACATTTAGGTCATCATATGTCCATGCGATGATATCTTTATACTCTACAAGAAATGTCTTAAAACTTTGTTTTTCATTTTCAATGAAAACTTAAACCCACATTCACAAATTGAGGATGTTGGTCAGTTCCCAATTTTCCTTTAATGAACTATGACTCTGTTGCTTTGAAATGTTTTTATTTTGGGCCTGGGGATATACATTGAAAGCTCATTCAAAGGATACCATGTCCAAAGGGATACAATTCTATTTTAGTTTGAAAAATGCCATCTCTTCCCAAATCTTCAATCTGCATTGGCTTGACATCTTCATTTATTTTTTGGGCTTCAAAATATCTAGAACTATTGATGAATTTCACAATCTATTGATCATCTTTGAACACTTGGAATTTTTCCACATTGTCTAGGATAGAATGGTAAAGAACCAACTCCGCTAAGAATTTCTACATTTTAGACTCTTGGAGTGGTGCTAGATTAGCATCTAAACTACTAACGAGACTATTTTTTAGTTATTTTCCCTTAGGATGGCTTTGATACTAAATGCTTCAAAGCACTCAATTAGGTCCCATGCTCATTGTTTGTACTTATTTAAATAAGTGAGTTTACATAGATATTTTTCTTGATATGGTTCATGACTAGTTTTAAGTCACCAAAAATCTACAATTACTTGATGTTATGCCTCAATGAAAATTGAAGTCCATGGATCAGAGATTCATACTTATCTCTATTATTTGTGCATGGGAAATGTAATATGTAAGAAACTAAGTAATACTTCCCTTATAGATATGTGAGGTCCATAACCATGCCTGAACCTTATTTTGATTTAGATCCATCAAAGTGAGGAGTCCATAGCTGAGAAGGGACCTTCAAATTTTTGTTTATGCAATGCATGTTCTTGTCTAATAGTAAATGTATACACACTTACGTGTGAAGACATGAACTCTAATCTCTCATTAATAGAATTATAATTAGTAATTAGATGTTTTATTTTCATCTCTTGGTCCACTCAGATCTGGTTGGCTACTCCTTTCTAGGGCAACCACATGTGATAAATTGGCAGCCATATACTCTTTCAATGTCTTTGACCAGTCTCAACTAATCAATAAATTTTATGCTTCTTGAATGTCCATGACTAAGATATTGATGGTTTGTTGCATATATATTTCAAATGCCAATTTAATGCACATGCTCATTAATTCACTGACACACAAGACTAAAGACTTATCTAGATATAAGACCATTCTCTTTAACTTATCCAGACTAAGATCTAATTTTTGGTAGACAGTTATCAACATCATATTGGTTGAAGCTCCAGAGTCAACCAAATAATTTTGTCATTCTTTTTTAACATTCAAATAGCTAGAAAGAACTATGGTACTTCAATTTGTCTTTATATACCATAACATTGGCATGGGTAGCTTTGGACTTGTCAGAGGTCCTTCCAGTTAGAGATTTAAGCAACAACTCTCTTTACTTAGTGATTTGGACTAACTCATGTAGGCTAATATTATCCTTTATTTTCTTCATATATTTGATATTTTTGTACCTTCCCCTATTAGGTAGTTTTACAGTCTACAATGGTGCATCTCTCTTGAGAAGTGGTAGATTATTGTTAGCCTTTGGATTTGAGAAGTGGTAAAATTATTATTTAGAAGCATCAAAGTAATGATAGTCTACTTACTCCTTAGATTGTAATTGTTTCTTATTTGATGATACTATTAGAAAGCATGGATCTTGTCAATGTTGTCATCTAATTCATTATCATCTTCCTTTTAAAAATGGAGAATCATAAGTCTAAAAGACATTGGTTATGCTTGTATGCCCTAAACCACTAGAGGAAGATGGTTCTACTAATTTTTAGAACCTACTTACTTATCCATCTCCATATAAAAGATTTTGATGGATTTATAGAACGTGATGTAGTCTAACTCACCATGTTGCATAGTATTATGCACATGACACCAATTGGGAAGAGTTACTTATATGATGTTCATCTATGGTCTCATATTGGATGGTAATTGAAGTTCTTGGTTATTTTTGGACTTATTGAAGGTTTTTTGTACTTATGGAATCCAAAACCTTGATTAGTGTTCTAGTCTCTAATGTTCCCCATATGCTTATGCATGTTTAGAAATTCATTAATTAATTTTTGCACCATTCTTTGAATTGAATCTAATTATGTTTTTATATAATCAAAAATAGTACCCTATGTCATAACCATATTAATTGGCATCAAGGACTGATTCAGGTTTTGCTAGCTATGGATAGAATTGTTTAGGAAGTCAAGATGTTGATTAGGTGAAACCTGGGTCAAGGGTAATTAGTCATAAACTAGATTATGGTTTTGAGACACAGTATTATATTTTGGATTCATAATTAGACTAAAAGTTGGTAAAATAGAAACAAGGTTGAGTGGTGCCAAGGAATTCAATTGAGGATTCAATTTCTTATCTATGTTGATAGCTTCAACATAAGCCAAAGGTAGCGTATCAACATTGACAACCCTACAAGAGAAAACTATTGTCATGGGGTCTAAGGCATTCTTGTACATTTTGATATCCAACACCTCTTCAAGTAGGTAAGAGGTTTCAATCCTACTATACATCTTTTGAAATCTAGCATTAAAGGCTCAGATTGACTCTTTAGGCTCTTGTTTCATACTAGAAAAATGTTTATAAATAACACATCAAGAAAGGTGTCTTGATAATGGGTCCTAGATGTAATAGAACCCTATGGGATATTTAAAAACTAGTCATAAGACACATCTTTAAAGGTGAAGGGAAATAATCTATCAGCCATGTCTTCATGGATTACATTCAAGATTTCCAAAGCAATTTTGAAGGCCTTGATATGTTCTTCTATAGTCCTCCTTCTAAAGGAAGAAAAGGAAGGTAGATATTTCTTAGGGTTTCTAGGTAAATCATAGATAAACCCAACAACATTGATAACATAGCCTCTTACCCAGGTTGGACCTTGAGGGGGAACTTGTTTTTTGGCCATTGGGAGTAATGAAAGATGAAGTTGTCTACCTAGAGAGAATGATTAGACTCAAGGCTTTCTCCTTACTCTTTTATCAAACCTAACTTTTCTATGGGTTTCTAAAGGTGGTAATAAAAATTTATTGTCTAAGGTAGACCTTGTTAATCTTCTAGGTTATTCTAGTACAACCCAAGTGATTCTTTCAAACAAAATAGAGGAGGAGGTGTAGGCCCTCCTTCTAGGTACCTGTTGATGTGATTTTTATGTACACCATATAGACCTTTATGAGGTAGCCTCTAACATTTTAAAATCAATGAAATATTTCCCTCCAAAGCATGAGTTGTAGGGTACTCAATTTTATAATAACCTATTGGTGGAATAGAGGTGATCAAAGTAGGTTATTAACCACATATGGATTGGCTATGGATGAACCTAAATATTTTTGAGATGGGTGGAAAATTATGGTATTAACTAAGGTGGAAAATACTATCAAACTAAACTCAAAAATAGGGAAAGGAAGGGAAAAAAGGGGCTTGTGGACCACACAAGATGAAAACCTTTCAAGACTAATATTTATTATAAGTTGTTGTAGCATGCCAACAATCAAACATAGTGAGGAGTCAAAGGGAACCAAAACACAGTAAATTTGAATAAGAAAAACTAAATGTTACCATGTTTGTTAGATTGCTATTTCACATCTACAAGGGGAAATATAATTAACATGCAAAAGGCATTCAAATCAACTATAGTTTAAAAATAATAACTATATTATAAAGATAACTCATGTAAAATCAAAGAACTAAGATAATAGAATGACAACACGTCTCACAATCCAAAGAATTGGAAAACAATCAAGATTTGCAGACAAAGACTAAGTGGAACATAATTTCTTAAAATTTTCTATTAATCTTAATAGCCAAAATTCTCCTCCCTTTGGGATAGAGAGGTTAAAAATATAAATAGGTTTGAAATGGGGAAGGCCTCATCTCTCAAGCATTGTATAAATTTACAAGTCCAAAAATAGAATAGTGTGTTCTGAATCATTCAAAGGATGCATGTAAAATGATAAGATTTAGAATAGACTCTTAAACTAAAAAATACAATGTACATGTGAGGTAAGCAAGTTAGGAACTAAAGTTCTAACTTTATTAGAACATGCAAATACATATCTATATTTATTAGGGTACTAATGTGGCACCATTGGTTGAATAATTTAGTGGAATAAATAATGTTTTAGTTAAGTAACCACTGGTTCTCCTTGGGGGATCAAAATTGGGCTTGTAGGAGTTTTGAGACCATAAATCTTATCAATTAGGCACCCTAAATTGTTGTGGTAACACTGATAGTTAGATGAGTATTAGGTCCTAATCTATAAGTTAATTATTTTGCCTTGAGTTCTTTGAATATTGCGTGTGATATATAAAACTCTATTTATGATGTCAAAATTCAACAGGCAAGGTTTGAAGATCTTTATGGCTTCAACCATCAATCTTGTTTGTTCAGCTTTCGATCTCTTGAATTCTAATCCATGAGCTTCAACTCTTACCACCATATCTTTATCAAAATCACCTAATTATAAAACTTCATCATTGGTTCTATAAATGGTACCTTTAACTTCTTTGAATTTTCCAAGAGAAGGTTCTCAAAATTTAGCTTGTTGAATAGTTCTCTTGTAGGAGAGATAAAATTAGTGACCCTCATGTCCCTCAAAATCTCTAAGGCCTCACTTTTAGGGTTAACAAAAATTCCCAATAAAGTTTTCATCTGACTATGCCAATTGAGGGAATCATCCCTTCTTTAAATTACATAATTAAGGCACTAGGATGCATCCATGATAGTCATAAAATTTAATTGATTAAATGCATTATTTTTAGAAAATTGAACCAATAAATTCAACCTCTTCTCTAATTCTCTCATTTGATGACAAAATTTGGTTACATTTGCCCTATTAGATTGGTTTATTATCCTGGAAACCCAAATGCTATTCAAAATTTTGTACAAGTTAGTAGCTTCACTATGCACATCATCACTTATTTATCAAGGATCATGTATAGTTTATCTCTATTGGAGTCTTTTATATGCTTCCTCTGTGCTTTGTTTGTAGTTTCCAGGAGAAGGTTTTCAAAATTCATCTTGTTGACTGGTTCCCTTGTAGGAGATATCACATTAGTGACCCTCATGTCCCTTAAAATCTCTAAGGCCTCACTTTAATGATTAAAAAAATGTCTTAGTAAAGTCTTCGTCTAATTATGCCAATTGAGAGAAGCATCCATTCTTAAAATTACATAGTTAAGGCACTAGGTACATCCATTATAGTCATCAAGTTTAATTGTTTGAATGCAATATTTCTAGAAAATTGAACCATTAAATTTAACCTATTCCCTAATTCTCTCATTCAATGCCAAAACTTGGTTACATTTAGCCTATTAGATTAGTTTCTTGTCCTGGAAACCAAGATGTTGTTTAAAATGTTGTACAACTTAGTAACCACACTCTACACATCATCAATTATTTATTGAGTATCATGTATAGTTTATCTCTACTGGAGTATTTTATATGATTCCTCTTTTCTCTATTTGTAGTTACTAGGAGAAGGTTCTCAAAATTTGGCTTGTTGGCTAGTTTACGTATAGGATAGATCACATTAGTGACCCTCATGTCCCTCAAAATATCTAAGGCCTCAATTTCATGATTAACAAAAATTCCTAATAAAGTCTTTATCTTATTATGCCAACTAAGGGAAGCATCCCTTCTTGTAACTACATAGTTAAGGCAACATGATGCACCTATGTTGGTCATCAATTTTAATTGGTTGAATGCATTATTTATAGAAAATTGAACCAAAAAATTCAACATTTTCTCTAATTCTCTCATTTGATGCCAAAACTTGGTTATATTTTCCCTATTGGATTGGACTCCTATCATGGAAACCCAGATGTTATTCAAAAAGTTGTACAACTTAATAGCCACACTCTACACATCATCAATTATTTCTTCGGGAGCATGTATAGTTTGTCTCTCTTGGAGTCATTTATATGTTTCCTCTTCTCTCTAATACATTTCCTTCATGGCCACACCAATAGTATCTACAAAAGTAGATATATATTCATTATATTCAATGGGATCATTCAGATTTTTGGGGGGTTTATTTGATAATGGAAATAAAATTTCCCTTTGTTCAAATTCTATATGTTCCCTTGTGTTCAAATTCACCTTCTTCCTCTTCCTCACCATTTGGATGGTTTCACTCTTCCTATCAAATCAATTAGAGACTATGGGTAACCTGATAACCAATAGGTTCTATCTCTTATACCTTGTGCTCTGCATTTTCTTTATCCATTGGGGAATAATAAGTTCCCTTGTTTCTTTATTTAGACCTTGGTCTTCGAATATAGAAGGCAGAGTCATAGGAGGGGTGTTATTGATGGTGGTGTCAATGATTCACTTATTTGAATTGGGAAATGAATAGGTAGGTAAACAAATATCTTCCATGATGATGGTTCCCTTATTGGAGTAACTTCAACCACAAACTTGGTTAAGCCTAGGATCCTCTCAACAGCCATAGTAGTTGATGGCATGGGTGATGACTAGTGTATTGGTATCTCTAATTGAGATGACTATTTCTTGGGAATAGGTGGCATTTTGTGGTTATAGGTGGAAACCTTAACCTCACTTTGAAAATAAACCCTTTTCTTTGGGTCTTTTATTTTCATGGAAGGAGAAAGAATGTGTGTATTAATAGAACTAGAGAAAATAATACATGGGATAGCTAGAGGAAAGTCCATAGCTAGAATATTTATAGTATAAATATATGAAACAAGGGAATAAACTACCTTACTCATGTTTTGAATTTATTATTCTATGATATAAATATTTCCTAATCCAAATAGCCAGCCAGAGTTCCTTATTGTTATAATATTTCCAAGTTCATGGCCTTAGCCTTCTTCAACTCTATCTATTCATCATCTAGGGTTGATAGTTCACTAAATTCTGACCCTGAGCCATTCATTGTTTATACATCTTATTCCTCCTCATCAATTGAATACTCAACTAAAGAGATTACTCGATCAAGCTCTTCTTCATCTACTTCTTCTTCTTCCTTCTCATCGAGTGACTCTTCTATGGTCGAAATACCAAATTATGGTCTTTCTTCTAATTGATTACCCTCAGAGTAGGTGGAAAGATCTTTGGGCTTCCTTTGGTAAGCGACTATGGGGGAAGTAGAAGGTGGAGAATATGTTGAAATAATTGAGGGAACAATAGTGGTTGAAAGTACCATTATATGTGGTGGTGAATAAATAGTTGGTGTGACAATAGTGGTGGGGGAAAAGGTGATCTCAAAGTTGGCATGGTAGGGAGAGTTTGAAGAGAAGTCTCCTCACTGATGGTTGTAGATGTTGGTGAACTTACTCAAGGACAATTGGAAAAATCATGAGCAGTTGGAATAGATAATAAAGGAGCCTATAGAAACTCAAGGAGACTAATCTGAGTAACTAGTGTAAGGGGTGGCATAGGTGTCATAATAAAAGTGCTCTTCCTCTATTCATTTGAAAGAGATATAGACTTTTCATTTATTGTATTTATTCCCAAACCTTGAGTAGTGTCAGCTAAAGATGTAGAAGGAAACTAAGGATCTAGGAGGCCTCTAAGAATTTCCCTCCTTATTTGGGGGTCAAATTCCCTTGGCTACTTGATTCTACTTATTGTATGTTTGTTTGTTCCCCTATAGGAGAGGAGGGTTGATCTTGCACCTGGGAATATTATGACTGAGCTAGAGTCCATTTATGGATCCATGCCCTTTGTGCCTTTTCTTCCATAACTTTAGCATCATATTGAAGGGCATGATCCAAAATCATAGACATTGACTTGTTCTTCATCTTGGTCCATACCTCTGTGTTATTTGATGCATTCAAAAAGATAACATCATGGTCATATTCTTTTTGACCATATGAAATGTTCACCTTTTTCTTCTCCTTAATGTATTGTAGGTATCCCCTTATCATCTTCTTGGGATCCCATTCCCTAAATGGTGCCACCTTCAGGCCTCTAAGAATTTCCCTCCTTATTTGGGGGTCAGATTCCCTTGGCTGCTTGATTCTACTTATTGCATGTCTATTTGTTCCCCTATAAGAGAGGAGGGTTGATCTTGCACCTGGGAATCTTATGACTGAGCTAGAGTCCATTTATGGATCCATGCCCTTTGTGCCTTTTCTTCCATAGCTTTAGCATCATATTGAAGGGCATGAGCCAAAATCATAGACATTGACTTGTTCTTCATCTTGATCCATACCTCTGTGTTATTTGATGCATTCAAAAAGACAACATCATGGTCACATTCTTTTTGACCATATGAAATGTTCACCTTTTTCTTCTCCTTAATGTATTGTAGGTATCCCCTTATCATCTTCCTGGGATCCCATTCCCTGAACGGTGCCACCTTCATATTGTAATAAGTCTTGGCCTTGCCAACTTGGATGAAATGTGACCTAATCACATATTATAATTATCTAATTCTTAAAGGAGTTTTAAAGTAATAATCCAAGTGTTTATGGCCTAATTATTTATCAATTTTGTTTTATATTTGATATGTTATTTCCTATTCTATAATTTTATCTAAGACATAGTACTACGGTAACAACAGAGATGTTTGTGTGCCTTTTATCCTAATGATAGTGACATCAGGGTAATACCAGTGGTCCCCATTTTATCAAGGATCCTTATTAGGTTTTCAAACAACCTAGGCATCAGAGTGCCATGAATTTATCAAAACACTTGAGGATATACCTAATCACATATCCTTTAAATTTCATTTTTGAACTTGTATATAAACATAAAAGAATAATCCTCATCAATCCTATTTCTCTTTTTTTAAGGTTTCCATAATTTCCCATGGGTCTTATGAAATGTGCATAATGTTGCATCAAGTAAATAGGACATCATGTATAAATTACCATTAGTTGGCCTCTAATTAGGATAAAATACATGTCTTCATCCTGACACTTATGATCTCTCCCAGGGTAACTATTTTTTTAGATGTTAAGAGAATGTCTAATAATGGAACCCACTTGACTTGTACATACATAGTGATGGAAAAACCATATAATCAATTCATGAGAGCCATATCTATCCTAATTCCTAGTATACATTTGACAATATAATTGGATGAAATCCCCCATTTGGGTTCATCTTTTATCCTTAAACTAGCCATTATTTCAACTTTCCCTCTATGGTATTTTTCTCAAGCCAGACATTGGCCGAGACTTTGTTATATGAGGTCTCAGCAACTAGAAGTCTAAGATACCTCTCACATGCCCTACCAAAATTAAAATCAGTTGTGTTTTTTCTTTTAATAATGTGTAGACAATCCTCAAAAAATGTTCCATTGAAAAAAAGCCTCTAAGTAGGTTTATGCAAGGCATTACCTCTAATTTTGCTACTGCTTAGTGGAGGCCTTGTGATTTAATAGGAAACATGTCATGTGTGTGTGTGTGTGTGTGTGTGTGTGTGTGTGTGTGTGTGTGTGTGTGTGTGTGTGTGTGTGTGTGTGTGTGTGTGTGTGTGTGTGTGTGTGTGTGTGTGTGTGTGTGTGTGTGTGTGTGTGTATGTGTGTGTGTGTGTGTATTCATCTTGAGAAATTTGATCTTGCATAGAATATGACACCATAGATTCCACTTCATCCCACAACATCGAGTAGTGAAGGAATTTGAAGTCTAGGGCAGTCTTCTCAAACATAATATCTAGAAATTCCTTGCCTAAAACATAAGAATAAATAAAAGGAGCTTGAAGATGAGCCTACTTTGATGATGAGGCCATTGTTTCAAATATAATACTATAATTCTTCTTATAAATTGACTAGTTTATTCTATTAAACTTAGTAAGCAAATTAAGGCTTCTTGTATACTCAAGGTCTCGAAACTATGATGCTTGATCAAGATAGTGATGGTGAAATGAGTTTCATTTGCATAAATTTTATATATATCCCTCAAAATTTTGATTCTTGAATGCATTTATGTGTCATCAATGTAAATAGTGACATTTAGATTTAATTCTTATTTTAATTTGAATGTGTTATTCAGCTTTGGTGGTTTCACTTATTTGTCAAATAGCAACATTTCATTAACTTTACACATCTAGTCATTCTTTTTTAGACATCTATCATTTCTTCATTCATTGGCTCTTTTGATTTGTTGTTAACCTTCTTTATTTGTACCTTGGCCATGGTCACTTTAGATTATGACACTTGTTTGATCATTGTTAAGTCAGCTCTTTAGATTTATATTTTTATTTCATATGTTTTGGGGTCATGAGTTAATATGATTGAACCACATGGAA
This sequence comes from Torreya grandis, assembly GCA_037957365.1. Lineage (NCBI taxonomy): Eukaryota > Viridiplantae > Streptophyta > Pinopsida > Cupressales > Taxaceae > Torreya > Torreya grandis. Next base: position 10,992 of record JARHVA010000250.1, read on the forward strand.
AAATCTCAGATGTGCAAGAACTCAGAAGGTATGAGACATGGCTACTTTTATATTAGAATTATGTATGTCCCAAAGTGATCCAGGTAATGAAATGTTGGCATGTGGTATGATCTCAAAGATCCAAAGGCTTGGAAACTTATGTCCATGGGACCATTGAACCCTTTACTTTGATTTTATAGTTCTAGAGTTGTGATTGAATGAAATGGTGCTAAGTGTTACCTGTTTAGAGCTTGAAATCTCAACACTATTATGCTATGAATCATTAGACTATGTTTATTATTCTGAGGTTTCAATTGACAAAAATATTCCAAGTGTAGAATGCTCAGAACTATGAGAGCTCAAAACCATTAGACTTTAGGAGCTCAAACCTATTAGCTGATTGATAATTTTGTAAATCCTCCATGTTCTTGAGTTCATGATAATGCACCACATGGCATGTTTTCTAAGCCCTAGGACTTATAAGACTTAGAATTTGTCTTTGAACTTTAAAGGATTCATGAAACATTGTAATGCCATGTGTTGATGCTCAAGAGTTTGAGACTTGTTATAAGATTTAGAAATATTTTAAGAAAGCTAAAGGCTTTGGGTGATGTGATAGTGCCACCTATCATAATCCCATGCAATTAATATGAGGCTCAATTGTGGGTGATTAACCAATTTTAGTTGATAGTCTTGTGATCATAAAGAACACATAGGAAAACTAAGATGAAAAATATATTAATACCATTATTCGATAAATCAAAACATTAATTTTGAAAAGAACTTAAGAAAATGCAAGGTTAAAAATTACTTAAAATGTTCATTCAAGCTTTGATTTTCATTATTTGAGTGTTTATAAATTTAGACTCATGGAAATAACCTTAGAATTTATGTGATGAACATCATATTATCGACTTATAAGGTTTATATGGCCCCCAAATAAAGGTTTCCAAAAATGATGGGTCTTGTTTGAACTTTTATAATAGTGTGTGTGTTAGGGAACAACACATATCATTTTATATAAATTGAGAATATGACAACAGTTCCAATAAATCTAACAACACAACTTACTCCTTCGACTATCCCATGTGTCCAATAAAATGACACATTTGGATACTCATTCTATTTCTATTGATATAACATTTTTTCCTCACTTATCATCAACTTCTCCTCACTCTAAATTACCCACCTTGAAAACCACAAATCACTCTACTTCTATTATTTCTTCATCACCTACAACATCTAAATATTGAAAAGAACCAACGATATTACCCAATTTAATCCAATCTAACACACTTGGACAAAACACATTGGCTAAATCTCAATCAGTTACTCCTTATCACCATCAATATAACTACATTTCCACTCCCCCTTTAATAGACTTGCTTCAATCTTATGAACTTGTATTTGATACAATTCTAACTGGTTATGATGAATGAGATCTCATCATGGAACTTTCTCATCTCCCATCTTGAATTTATTTTCTAAAACTCATGAGTACATTTGATTTTCATCATAATCATTTAATGCAACTCTTATTCAAAATGAGCATCCCTCAACCTCTACTTGTTTGGGTCTTAAGATAGTATTCTTAAACAATGTGAGGAAATGTTTATACACATTGATGAAACTGTAGATACTTCTCTTTCACTCAAATTTCCTATTGCTTCAATGATTCCTAGAGAAGTATTACTTCATGCAAATGATCTTTTGTTATTCATTAGTGTCCAAGTTGGTGATATTCAAGTCAAGTGTGATTTTATTGATAATGGTTATGGGACTTATGTTGCTTCCCTTTACTTTATTAAAACACTTGGATACTCCAAATGCAATCTTAAATCTACCCAAAGTATATGTTAAGGCTACAATATAAGAGAAATGCCTTCACTCAGTTATGGTTGGCTTCCTATCATAGTTCCTCCTATTACATTTTTATCAAGGCCATGATATTTAATTTCCAATTGTCATATAACATTCTACTCAGTTGACCTTTGAAAAACTACATTAGTCTTAAACTTGTCGGTATGCCAATGTGTCATATTTCTTCATAATGGTGTTTTCTATAAGATTAAAGGGAATACAAGCCCCTGGAGTTTTGATCAATTCTCATAATGTGGTGTTTTCAAAATACCCACCCTTGAACCTTTACCTAACATCCCTTTTCATGAATCCCAATGATTTAATTATCCTCTTAACTCTAATAGAGGTTATAATGGCCATCTTAAACTTGTGGACAATATACTACCTTATCTCTTAGATTTTGATGATGATGAACATGATGAGATCAATTAGAAAATTAAAATTTTGGATCACCTTTTTAATATAATTACTCAATTACCTCCTTCTTTACAACCTTGATCTCATAAAAAATCAATAGACAAAATTTCCACTAACATAACAAAGTCTAAACAATTTAGTCATTCTTTCTCAACTGATAAAGTCATCGATGTTTACACTATTGATTTTCATAATTCTAATTATGATGATGGATATTCATTAGATGGTCCATTTTTAGCTGGTTTTGTTCAATCTAAAGATGCATAAATACTTAAATATCATTCTTCTTCACAACATTCTTTACATTTACATAGTATTAGTTCTAAAAATATAGTTCATCCTTCTTATATTGCACCTAACATTATCTCTTCTTCACTTGATGTTCATAGGTTTAAGATGGAGTGCACACACTATTTCTCATTTAGTCACTAAGGAGCCTCTTCAAAATATTATTCTTGACCATGCCATGATAGGACCACATCAATTCACTAGGTTTTATGATCCTTCGAGCATGCTCCCTCTTGAGATGTCAACCATATTACACTGACCCATATTGAAGTCTCTCATAGATACTGATCCTAGTCTTAATACTACTCCAAAGTTGTCCTATTGATGGTGATGGCATATTACCTTTACCTAAACTTCATCTCCTACCTACACAATGGGCAAATGAGCCATATTTTGAATTTCATAAGGTTGCAGGTCATTAGGCCAAAGATTATCATGCACATCAATGATTCTTAGCACAAAAAAAAGGAATTAGGTTCCTCCTCCACCAAAAATAGCCAACCTCCACAATTAGCTACTCCTAAACACACTTATTGTTTTCATGTCATGAACATTCATACCTCTATTGATTTTTGACAAATTTGGCAGTACATTCATGCACTTTATCTAGAGAAGACACAATCTGCTAATAAAAACTTGCCTCCCAAGATTTTCTAGAGTACATCCATAAACATGGGTATGTTTATTGTATTTGGCATCTATGCACTACAAATCACATAGATAGGTACCAGGTACTACAATAGTATTTTCATCATTTACCATAGCCTATGCCATCACCTTCTCAGTAGCATACCCAAAGTCATTCACAAATAATGACTTAGCATTCCCTGCCACCTACATCATCTTAGAGATCAAATGCTTTTAGTCACATTAAAACACCACTTTTATTGATTACCCTTCACTAGAAATATCATAGGCTCATCCATGTTTTTTAGCATACCTACCTTCTCCATAGAGATAACACATTAGGAAGTCCTTGCATGTATCTTGATGAAGAACTATGGTTAAGTCTAGATTCTAGTTACAATAGGATTTATCTGATGTTATTGATGATGTATTCTATAAAATTTATCAATATTTATGACAACATTTTTGTGCTACATCACATTATTATTTATATTTTTAACTAAGTTGGGTTTCATATTTACATTTCACTATAACATCCTGTGATATATCACTTATCTTTTGTTTTCATGATTCTCCTCTTTAATATGTGTAGTATACTTTATGCATTTATGATCTTTTGTCTTACAAACATTGCACTCTAATTCATAAGATTAACTATGTCTATGATTCAGTTATATTTTACAATTTGTTTTCCCCATATTTTTGGAAGACTTTTCCTTACATTTGTGCTTGTGCTAGCTCAAATGTTGATTAATATAGTTAGTTATGTAATCATTTACAAATCATATTCATCATCCTACCATTTATTACATATATATATATATATATATATATATATATATATATATATATATATATATATATATATATATATATATATATATATATTATGATTTTCAATTATACCACATAGTCCTCTCATTTAAAAACACACACAAGGTTAGTCTTGAGATTGCACACTTACTTATGGGCAACTTTAAGAATCTTTTAGGTGACATAGTCTTTTAGTACTTCTTTATTGTAACTGAAGTGTAAGTTTTATTGTAATTTATTACCTATATCACTCATGATTAGTTTTCCAAATCCATATGGAGGAGGAACAGAAAAATCCATAAAAAAGTGAAAAGCCAAATCATAAAAGAAACTATTTTAACCTTTTAGAGTTTTACTAATGTAAATCCTAAGTTTGATTAAAGGGTTGAGTGGTATAAATTAGTGAAATAATATACAATAAATAACCACTATTTTTTTACAAAATTTAGCTTGCTTTGACTTTATAAAAAATAGTAATAAATATGTACAAATAAAGATTTATCTAGAAAACACCTGACATGAAGGATTGAGTGTTGAAAATTAGGATATGAATAGGTTTGAGTATCATCAATAGGTTTGATAACACCATGTGGCTCTAGTGCCCTAAAAATAGTTCTAGTTTCCTTTGTGTAGGATTGTTCCTAAATTTTGGGTGCATCCCTGCCTACGTTTTTGGGTTCTATTTCTACCTGCATGAAGTCTAAAACTATGTATTATGCCTATAGTAGCTAATTTATGATTGTAAACCCTAATCCTCCTTGAAATTAATACATGATATGGAAATATGTTCTCATTAGTAGGATAAGATAGACATCCTCAACACCCAACTATGAAGAGAGTTGCCTACATACCAATAATCTAAAGAGGGATCAATCTTGATGTAGTTTTCTCACATAAGTGCTAGTGCAATTTCAAGTGCAAGTGATGATAGAATGATAGTGGTCTCTAATGCCTCGAGTATGATTGAGATTATAAATTTAGAAAATCTAGGTTTAGGTTAGTTTTAGATGGTAGTGTGAAGAATTAGGGTAGAATAAGGATTAATAACCTTGATTTTGCTCAATTTGCTTCATGTTTGAATAAATATTTTCCATCTAATTTTCATCTAGTGGATATAGTTCTAAAATTCATGTATTTATAGTGTTTTGTAACTTTTGTGGATAATAAAATATTCTTAGGCCAACCTTAGGAGGGTTTAACATTCAAAAATATATTCGTTCAAGAGAGTTAGGGCTAGGGAAATTAGCACCATGTTGGGGACACTAGTGTCATGTGGCTTTAGTGTCCTTAATGTGGTGCTAATGTACATTTGGTAGGTTGTCAGGGATGAAGGTCTAGGATCTAAGAATGAAGGTTTGAGACTATGTTTTAGTTAAGTAGGGATGTTTTTGGTCCAAACAAAGGCTATAAAAGTGTGATAAATAGATCTAGGATAGATCTATGGATAAACTAGGAATAGGTTATCTCAAGTAACACTCTTAACAGTCAAATACCACTTTTAGGTGATTACATTCCCCCCCACTTTATGATATAAGTGTAACAAAGTGAAATTACTAGTATAAAAGGAAAAATAAGCATACTTGGACTTACCTAGGAAGTGAAGCCTGTGTAGCTGACTTTGAGTATGTGAAGTTGGGTATGCATATGTGAAGCATGACCTAAAATGAAACATGCATAAATCAATCCTTAATTAAGAAATATCAAAAGCAAAAGACTATGATAAAGAAAGAAGTAACTGAGTCAAGCTAAGTAAAAATATGGGAAAGAGTAAAGAAATACATACATCTAATTGGGTACGTGAACTAATGCATGAACTTTGTGATAACTTGTGTGTGTACATGTACATAGTGATCAATTTTTTGAATAGGTTGGACTGCATTGATAGCTTTCTCAATCCTCATATGTGGGTGGCTCAAGAACTAAAACTAGTTTTGACTCCTTCATTTCCCACTCTTATTTGGTGGATCGTGACGTATGAATAACTTAGATTAGACTGTAAGTGTGTCTAATCCTCATATATGGGTGGCTAAATAACTAAATTTGGCTATAAATCCATCATTTCCCACCTGTGTGTAGTAGATGCATCTAAAATTGAACTAATCAAAGTGCTATAAATATTTAACTATGTATGTCAGCTCCATGGCCACTCAGGTACATTAGGTGACTCTGGGCCACTCAAAAATGCCAACCACTATAGATGGGGTAAGGCATGAAACTAGTAAAAACCTTGAATATGATTTCAAGTGTATATATCATAGATAATGACATGGATTTTTTCATTCCATCTGATCAACCTATGTGTAATTAAGTATATAGAAACAATGTGATGTGCACATGTCCCCAATTTGATATTTGAGTATACTGATGTTAGACCAAGTTATAATAATTATATCTAAGTATTTGAACTAAATATGGGAATGATCATGTCACACATGATTCTACCAATCTGAGCAACTAATATAAATATGAGTTGAATTAGTGTGAATATGAGCATAACCATCAAACCTATAGTTGTATCTATGTAAACCTGTATTGTGCCTAGTGTATTTTTTTGGCTAATATGAACTACCCTAAAATTGGGGCTACTAGACAATATCACCATGTCTTGGGTAGTAGTTCCATATGGTATTAGTGTCCCTATCTAGGCACTAATGTCTATTTGGTCTGAATTTTATATCACTCTACTAATTTTTTATTACCTATTTTTTCATGTGTTTTACATGTGTCTAATTTTTTGAAACTGAGTTTGTGTTGAAAAATGTTCTAGGAATGTAATGTATGAGCTTGATCTCTATGATATATTCCAGTGAATGTCCCCTACTTTTAGGGTAGTTGTTGAACCTATGCAATAACTATCTTCAAAAGAAATATCACTGCACAATGTGTTAGCTAATCATATATGATAATTGCATGATAATCCAGTGCAATGTGCATATATAACATCAAAATGTAAAATAATATGAGCACAAGTATGTAATGTAAGATGTATGTTATGTCTAGCATTGAAAAAGGGTGTCAAGATAGATGTAATCACTGTGTATAATAATAAATATGAGTAGCTACCTAGGGGATGGGGCATGATGTCCATCATGACACCCAAGTAGAAAGGGTAGATGCTTGAGGTACCTCATGGCATCAAAAATTGGTTTGTAACAATAAAATACAAATGTCATGCCCATGATGCATATAATAAAGCATACAAGAAAAACACATGAGGCATGAAAAATATGCCAAGAGGCCACAATACAAGGGACATGGGCACATGTCACTAAATCTTAGAAAATAAGACATATGAAGACATGTTCAAATGTCCACATATGCAAGAAATAAATAAGTTGGCTTAGATCCACATACAAGGGCATTGTCAAATGTCCACATACACAATCAAAAAATCACACACAAGGGAGATGGGCATATGTCCAAAGTATACATGAATAGAAGTGACATATAGCCAAAGAAAAATGGCATATTCAAATGCCCTTAAAAAGAAGAAGCATATAAATACAATCAAGTATAAACTAGGAAAGCTAGAAATGAAAGCATGAATGAATGTAGTAAAAATATACGTAAGAGATAGGATGTACATATTTTGAGTCTAAACTAGTGATAGTCAGCAAAAAAATCTGAGTATGAGTAGCAATGATCAAAATCAAGATATAACAATGATAAAATTGGAGTGTATAGAATGTAAAGATAGAACCTGGTAATAGAAATTATGTATAAGATGCCTCCTAGTGGGTGGATGTATCAAATTAATAATCATGAATCGATGTATATGCCCCCTAGTGGGTAGATGATAGAAATTTTGGATCAATGTAGTACACCTAAGTCTTGTATGCAATTTACAAGCACTTGACAAGAACAAGTGAAGCATGTATGTATGATAAAACTAACTATACTAAGATAGTTATCGTATGTAGTGTTTAGAAAATATAATAAATGTAAACATAGTAATGCATATAATCTATAATTTTTTTCATTTTTTTAGTAATATTTGAATGTTTTTGTGTTTTATCATGTTATATTGTTTTTTTATTTTTTGGAAATAAGTTATGTACAAGCAATATAAAAATGAACTATGTACAATGAACAAGAGAGAAAGAAAGTATGTACATGAAGGGAGAAACCATACTAACCAATGAGTCTCATGGGAGACTCACTATCACTATGGCCTATGTCAAAAATAGGAGTGGTTATATCTCATGTAGTGTTATTTATATGTTTTAGTTGAATGTTTTTGTAATAGGAATCTGAGTATTATGCATCATTGGAATCATAATATTGTTCCACTTCATAATCATAATAACCTATAATGATATAAGGAATTACCTCATACTATGGATTTGACCTTTTTGAATTGTGATTTAGAATATTTATTATGATTTTTCCCTTTGAAAATATGCTTATTATAGACATATGGTGTTGTGGAGGTTCTTTTTCTAGAAAGCCTTGTTTAAAAATGCTTATTGGCTTAGTATGATATTGACTTTTAAAATTAAGTTTTTGCTCTTCCTATAACATGTCTCATGTATTTGGATGTTTTACCTTGATAAATTATATTTGTGAATGATTTGCCTTAGGATGTTTAATAAATCCCAAACCTTGTTGACCAATATTATCAATTGCTAGAAGAGGAGTAGTGAGGCCTTGGGCCTACTTGCCCAAACCTTGACATTGATAATCAAACTATTGTAGATACTTTTGACCAAACCCATACTCTTTTGAAATTTGAGACTCATTTTGGAGAGATAGATTTGCATCTTTTTCTTGATTTATCTATGTTTGTTATATTATTTCTTGGTCTGATTATGCTTTGTGAACCTTTTATTATTTTGAGTTATGCTTTGGTAACCATTTTTGTATTATTTATAAATTTGACCCTTTTTGATTTTATAGATGTGCCATTGTATGTTGTTTGGATGATGTGTCACTATGTGAGTCATTTGTGTCCATTATCTATTGTATTTTCTTTTTCAATGCTAAACATGAATCGGTGTGGTACCTATGCATTATATGATATGCACAAAAATATCTAGATCTCCTCATTGGGTTTAGAAAAGGTAGGTTGATCAACTTATCTTTAATAATTTCCCTTAGTATCTCACTTGAACTCTTATATGATCTTTGAATGATTTTTTATCACTAGTTGTAGATGTACTTTATTTTGATTTCATGTTTTGATATGGAACATTGTTTGCTAAAAATTGACTAGTTGAAGATGCATATACATGATTTACACTATTGTGACCTAGAGACCTTTGTCTTGTAAACTAGTTTTTTTTATTTTGTAATATTTTCATGTAATATTTTATTCTTATTTTGTAAATTTGTAATTATATTTCTCATACTAATAATTTGATCACATAAAGTCTCACAAGTGTAAACCCTAACTATTTCTGATTGAACATGTAGGCACACACCTTGTAGGGAAGATGTGTGAATAGGTTGAGTATGAGGATTAGTGATATTTTTATAGGTTTTTTCATCATGTGTAGGGGTGATAGCATGGACCTAGTTGTAGGGAAAGTAGTTACCACCCTCATGGAGATGAGGAGGAGAAGGAGATTATTTCTTGTGCATAAGATATGACATTGAAACTTGAACATAGTTGTTAGCTTATGTGTTAAATTCTCTATGTGTGTATAGGTTTGCTTGTTAATTGAATTTCACATAGGATAAAGATAACATGTTATGAAATATGAAATATATTTCAATTGATAGAAAGAATCATCTATACATGTGTTTATGTCTTTTCTAAATTCATTCTGAATTAAAGGGAACAACCATGCAAATGAAAGTATTAGACTTTGTAACCAAAAGTGATTCATTTCTTCTATCATTATGACCATGATTATATGAAATACAAATTAGAAGATATATGGATTTAAAATATAAGTTTTGGAAATATAAACCTTAGGGTTATCTAGGGTTAGGGCTACTTTGCAAAAATTTAAAATACATTAAATAAATGAAACCCTAATGTGGGATTAATTAAATGAGCTAGGTTATGCTAAAAATTTAGAAAAAACATAATTTTTTAACCCTAATTTAATGCACAAAAATTAAGAGAAGGTAAACCTTATGTAAAAATAGGGTTTTAATAAATATTCAAAGTAAGTCAAGTTCATGAAATGTTTTAACCTTTTAATATTTTACTAATGTAAATCTTAAGTTTGATTAAAAGGATGAGTTGTCTAAGTTAGTGAAATAATATACAATAAGTAACCACTAATTTGTAATAGAATTTGACTTGCTTTGAATTTCTAAAAATATTAATAAATATATATAATAAAGACTTATCTGAAAAACACTTGACATGCGAGATCCAACTATTGACAATTGGGATAAAAATATGTCTAAGTGTCATCAACAAGATCCCTATGTCAGATCCTTTCCTAGACAGTAGCTCTATGTGGCTCTAGTGTCCTAAAAATGGTACTAGTGTCTTCTGTGTAAGATTGTTCCTAAATTTTGGGTGCACCTATGCATATGTTTTTGGGTTATGTTCTTATGCACATGAAGTTTAAAACTTTGTATTGTGCATATAGTAGTTGATTTATGATGCAAACCCTAATCCTCCTTGATAATAAGGCATGGGTTGGAAATGTGTTTATTAGTAGGATAGACTACACATATTTACTAATCCATTATGAATAGATTTGTCTACATACTGATACTCCAAACAGGGATCAAGTTAGTGTTCCATAGGGATGCATCCCCCCCCCAAAAAAAAAAATCCCCACATTTCTGAGATGGGGGCATCCTTGAGATGTGGTGACATCAAGGGGACATCCCCCTACTACATCTCCACTTCCACTCTAAACTACCACCATTTATGAGATGTTTCCCTCTAAGATTGATGATGATGATACACAAACAAGGTTGGTTGGTATTGGTTTTGAGGAGCTAGAGCATGTAGAGTCTAGAAGTTTTAGTGATGAGGAGTTTGGTGAGAACTTTGGTGATGATTATCCATTGTCTCATTAGTATATAGTATATGATATTTTGTTTTTTAACATTATTTTTACTTGATTGTAATCATGAATCATCATCATGAAATTTTAAAACTTCTAAATTTGATATTTTGATTTTGATTTTCAATGTTCAATGTTCATTGGTTCAAACTTGAAACTTCATTGTTAAAAATTTAAAACTTAAATATTAAATTATTGATGTTCAATGTAATATACTTATTCCTGATACATCTTTTTATAACTAATTTTTTAAGTGTTATATGTATTTACACTAATCCCACCCCACCCCCCATCACCACCCCTCCCCACCATTGTCCCCGAACATAGGCCCCCCATCCCCTCATCTCAAAAACCTATCCCCACATCCCCCTATACCCCTATTAGGAAACTCCATGGAAATATGAATCAATCCTAATGTATTTCTCCCACCTAAGTGTTGGTTCAAGTGCAAGTGATGTTATAATGATAGTGGTCTTGAATTATTTGAGTGTGTTTGAGATTGGAAATCTATGAAATTTAGGCTTAGGGTAGTTTTAAATGGTAGTATACAGAAGTAGGGTAGAATAGGGATTAATAACCTTGATTTTGCTCAACTTGTTTCATGTTTGAATAGGTCTTTTGCATATAATTTCCATGTAGTAGATATAGGTGCAAAATTCATGTATTTATAATGTTTTATAGCTTATGTAGATAACATATTATGCTTAGGTTGACCTTAGGAGGTTTTAACATTTAAAAATATATTTATTAGGGAGAGTTAGGGCAAGGGAAACTAGCACCATATTGGGGACACTAGCGCCATGTGGCTTTAGTGTCCTTAATGTGGTGCTAATGTCCAGATGGTAGGCTACTAGGCATGAAGGGCTAGGATCTAGGAATGAAGATTTGAGACTATGTTTACTTGACTAGGGATGCCTATGGTCTACATAAAAGTTGGAAAATTAGGATAGAAGGCTCTAGGATAGGTATAGGGCTAAGCTAGGACTAGGTTGTCCCAAGTATCACTCTTGGTACTCAAATACCATTTTTAAGTGATTATAGAAAAAAAATACAATGATCAAAACATAATTAAAAATTAAAAAATCAAAATCATAAAAAAAGACATGATTTTTATTTGGCACATATCCTATTCTAGTTGAAGATCAAACTCCATAGTTGGCTTCATAATAGAGCTGAGGTCCATTGGGGTATGGTAGGCCAGTAGACTAGGATATGAGGTTTCATTATACTATTTGGTGTTTCCTACTTTCTCATGTAAATATCCAATCTTCACAGTAGATCGACAATTATGTAAGGAATCCTAAGAAATAGGGAACACATTGTGAGAAGGTAGGTCCATTTTAATTTTTAATGCATATACAACCTTCATTGATGATCAATATACTTTAATTGTTAATCCTGAGCTTTACATCTATAATTTAGAGTATCTTAGGTCTATGTAGTTTAATAGTTACTAATAAGGTCACATTTGCTTAAGTGTGTCTCATTTTTATTAAGGATTTCTTCAATGCCTATGTACTATTTTCCATTCCCTCTGTTCATCATATTATCCCTGATATTCTCCTTAATGAGTATTATTTAATAGCTGATCATATCTCTTTGATTTTCCTTTTGTGAGTTGCACTGTAAGACCTCGGATAGGATTAGCTCTTTCTCAAAAAATACCCTTATTTAATATAAGCATCCTCCATTTTTACACCTCTTTGGTTTGCATTTTGTGATTTAAATTACAAGACCTTAGATAGGACCAAGCCTTACTCACAAATTTCCCTTAACCTCCTATACCCACTATATGTCTAGTGTTGTTATAAACAACCATACTCTTTTACATTACAGATTAGCAGTGAAAGAGTTATCTAGAATCTGATGCCCAAGACCATGACTACAAAGTGAACACACATGACTATTGAATCAATAAATATAGAAAAGAGTATAAATTAAACATAATTTACTCAATAATGGATATGAGCTTCTTATACAAAGAGATGAATTTCACAGCTCTCATAACTCTCAAAATTGTCATAGCTCACAATTAAGAAGCTCAATGAATCCAGGCTCACTAAATGAAGAATACAAATGGAAAGAGGTATTTATAGGTTAGAGAGATAGTGAAACCCTACATTATAGTGAATGTGTTATTAATATTCCTAAATAACCTCTAGATCCCTAAGTAAGATAATGTAGCTATGTAGACAAAAACCATAGTAAAAATGCCTACACTGATACCCCCCCACATAAGCACAACTTAGGCAGGTAATGATATAAAAAATGTAAAAAATGGGTCTCAGCAACAAGACTTGATGAGGTACCCACATACAATGCAATATCTAATAAAGTAGAGAAAATAAGAAACCCCAATGGGAAAAAGTCTCCCCCAAAAGAGAGAAAATAAGAAGAGACTAAAAGACCTAGAAGAAGATAATAAAATAATTAGCACTCCAAGTACATAATGATGATCCCAAATATCCTACAAAACATGAAGTGTTCTTCCACACAAAAGAGATAGAATGTGAATTTAGAATGTCACATGGCAAATGCTATAGTAGGTCCCTCTAAAACAAATGTTGTCTCTTCCTTTTGGAAGAAATAAACCCTGAGCTATCAAAATGTTGAATTCTCACTCAAGTGGAATGCATGTAGGAATCATGATGTAGATCTCTTTAAAATGTTAAAATGTCTCCCTGCTAGTGCTCGAATGTGCTAAAGTCTGATCAGGTATCATAGAACTAACTATAGAAGATGGCAATGTAGAATCATGCAATGAAGTAAAGAGAATAGCTAGGGAAGAAGATAGACATGGAACATTCACAGAAAGAATTTCCATGTGAAGAGTGAATTAATGTTCAACAACTATCAAAATTAAAGATTGGTCTACAAATGAAGCACTCAAATCTACAAGATGAACATCCTTAGGAACATATGAGTCATCAATACTCTTAATTATTGTACTCATACTATAAATAGTGGAGTCCTCCAAAGTGCAAGTCTATGAAGGATCTAAAATATATGATCTATACAAGAATAGATGAAGAATTTGCAATGAGAAAACTAAGGTCTGGCAAGATCTCATCTTATAGTGATGGCTTGATAGAAGGAAGAGCATTATCCACCATGGATGTCTCATCATAGGAAATAAAAGTAGGAGGTAAGAGTATAATTATCTCAAAAAAGATGATGGGTAGTGGAGGAGGTGTGATATAAGTCTCAGTTGGATCTTCAAAAAGACTTTGAAGAGTGATCCAAATAGTAGAGGGACACTCTGTGTGCTCTACATGGTGATGTAAATCCCATTAAACATGCAACAACAAGTGACCATAGACAAAACATCAAGAGTTGGCCTAGTCATTGTATTGACCTGGGTCCATAGGAATAAGAATTTGTCCATATAAAAATGGAATAAGTTCCCATTCCTTGAGTAAATGTTCTATTTACATATACCATGAAGCATAATTTTCCTTTTCAATAAGGATCACTTGAGATAAAATAACTCTCCTCAATATATATCTCTCAATTTGAGTCAACATGACCATAACTAAGAGTAATAGTGCACACTCTATAGATGGACTTCAGAGTATGCCAAAAATGAGTCCAATCAAATAAGAGCAATCTATGCACAAGTGACAATACATGCTCAACTAGATGTTAGGATATAATAATAATTAATCTAATAATACAAGAGTAATCTATGAAAATAGTCACTAAATGGGCATAGGTAACATTACAAAAATTGAATGTATGCATGAAAGAATGTATGGCCCATAAAATATCCCCAAGATAATCAACAGTGAGCCCCCTTATGTTTGCAATAACAAAGCATGCTCAAGGAGTGAGCAATCTAAGCTTATGATCAAATACTAGTGCACACTCTAAGTATGGATGTCAGAATTAACTAAAATGGGTCCACACAATTAAGAGAAATTAGTGTAATACACATGAAATACAAACAAACCAAGTAGGAGCATGTCAGAATCTACCAATAATACGTCCATATGAGGAGAAGTAAATCTATGAACTAGTTTGATAACACCCCCCCCCCCAAATTTTGGCACTTTTATAAATTGGTTGGATACATGGGAAATTGAAAAATACACACTTTTGCAAAAGATAGTGCTCAATTTTCAGCTACCATTTATAAGATATTAATAAAATGATTTCCCATAAATAGTCTATTTTAAATAAAAATTAAACTAAATCATTAAAATACACCTGATGTTAAGGGGTTACCTAGTCTTCCAGCCAATTTTTGGAACTGGCACTAAATAAAGAATGCAATCATTTTATTTATGAGGGAGAATTTGCCTCCTACCAATCCGAGCCTCACCCTTCATCTTTATCAGGTAAAAATATAAAGGAAATTTACAAACCAAGCAAAAATCCTTTACAATGTATTATTTTTAAAAATAAAAAACAATAAAAAATTATTATCTACCCCTCACAATAAATAACCTAGTCATACTTATCTTTGGAGCCAAAAAATTATCAAATATCTGTGACTTAGAATAGTCACCCTCACCTTTTTGCCAATCATTCGAGAGGTTGGATTGGACAATCGGTGGTTAAAAAACCATGTGGAGTGTCTTAGTGGTGGGTGATTTGGATGGTGAATGTTCCATGCAAAGATAACTTCTATTTATAACATATACAGTGAGGAAAATAGGTGATGACTATGGGAGGCAAGGGGATAATGTCGAGAGGCAAGATGAAATAAGATTATGTGGGAGCTCAGTTTGAAGATGGATTGTAGGCATGAGGGAAGATAACCTGCTTGTGCATGTTCTCGCATCCCTTAGATCCCTCTAAATCCCTACTCATCAATCAAGACCAGTGAGCTTGTAGCCAATGCTAATACTAGTGAGCCAGGAGGATGGTGAGTTAATCAAGTCATGGTGAGGAGGTGATACCCAAGCCTGAGTTAGAAAATTAGATAAGTCCACAGCTGGTAATGGCTAGAAAATAAAGAGGACCATGTCTATGAGTAGATTACTACACCATAAAATCTAGCCTTCTCTTCCCACATGAAAGGAACCATAGCTAAATGCAACTTCTACTATAACATATACAATGCCTCAATCTATAGAAAAAAATTCTTTCTCTATCAGGCTAAAAATAACATATCTAAATATATATCCAACACCTTTCTCAATAGAAAAAGGATTCCAAGCTTGTATGGATGATGCTAAAACCAAATAATGATGCCACTACTGAAAAAAGATGTTAGAAATAGAAAATATTGATGCCAAGTGCTAGATCTCAAAAACAACAGATCTATGACATCACAGGATGAAGTTGGACATAATCGATTAGATCTGGAAAAAAGCAGTGTCACTAGGATACTTCTAATGCCAAGATTAGATTGGTATTTTTTAGGTTACACCAATAACACGAGCCCTAAGTTTGGCTTGTCATCTCTATTTTTTTTACCTCTTACTATTTCTTTCATTTACATATCTTTTTTTTTGTTCTTACATTGATATTTCTTTCATTTTTCATATCTTTTTTTGTGCTCTTACATTGATATTTCTTTCATTTTTTTCATATCTTTGTTTGTCCTCTTACATTGGTATTCTTTCATTTTCATATCTTTGTTTGTGTTCTTATCTTACATTTTCATATCTCATTTATATTTCTCTAATTGTTAGTTAAGTTGTCATTTTTCTCACTTTTGACATCTTTTATTAAGTTTTATTTCTTAAGAATTTTGGGTTTCACATTTTCATTTTCTTTACTTCTAATTTCTTTGATCATTATTATTTTTGACCATGTATTTGTCAACATTTGCTAGAAAATAATAACACACACATCCTACTATTTTCTCATATCATACACAATAATCAACATGTGGTATAAATAACATAAAAACATCCATAACATATAAAATTCCATTTTATCATAGCATATATAAAAATCAACACATTCTAGAAAGAAAATAAATACATCTATGAGTCATCCATAACATCTCTCTATATATATGGCTCAAAGTTTGATATAATACAACATGATACAATCATAGTACACAATATAGCTCTAATAAGGTCCATCATAAGGACGTACTATACTACCCATAAAGGTTTGTGATGGCCCTCTCTAAACAATCCACTAGAGTGACTGTGTCTGTGATCATATACCCTCCATCTATCCCTATAGATTAGCTACCTAGCCCTACACTTATGTTAACTATCTATTTGTATCCAAGTGATTGACTCTCTCCTGAGCCTGTGCTTTCCATACTTATAGCTCCCCTTGACCAATTCCTACTAGTAAAATATCTTATGCTCCATCTAATAGTCTATGGAGCTCTCAAGCTGCCTTATTAACTAATAAAAAACAACTTGCATAAGCAGGGGCTGAAGGCACCATAGGATCAACCATCTACATAATATCATGATGAGGTTACATGCCATCCAATATATCATGATGGACTATCTCCACCATGGTTCCTCATCTAGTCTCCTCCACTGTAACATCTATAAAACTAAAACTAAAAATTACATCATTTCTCACATATATATCTCTAAAAACATATATATATATATATATATATATATATATATATATATATATATATATATATATATATATATATATATATGTATATGTATATGTATATGTATATGTATATGTATATATATATGTATATGTATATATATATATATATATATATGTATATATATATATATATATATGTATATATATATATATATATATATGTATATATATATATATGTATATATATATATATATATATATATGTATATATATATATATATATATATATATATATATATATATGTATATATATATATATATATATATATATATGTATATATATATGTATATATGTATGTATGTATGTATGTATGTATGTATGTATGTATATCCAAACACAAACACACACACACACACACACACACACACACACACACACATCAAGAATGTATCTCTATCTCTATCTGAAAACAAATGTAATATCCCCAAACTCAACCTTAATTAAGAGATCATTGTGAAGGAAGAGATCTCTACAAGGAAGAAATAGTTTCCAAGAAGAAGATCATTGCCAAGAGGGGAATCACTGCAAGGGAATTGCTACCATTAGAAAACAACAATTATTTATTAAGGAATAGTAGAAATTACTTTATAAGATCACCACACTAGGGAGATCACCACACTTATTTATTTAGGAGATTAGAATAGAAATAATTAGTTATTTATTAATTATTTAATTAATAATTTATTAACCAACATTCATTAAGACAAAAGATGCCACCCTTAAGAATATACCTCTTGGGACAATACATTTTGAAAAGTCATGTCTCTTCGATGGAAGGATTTGAATTTATAAATAATCATCCATTAGGATAAGAGACATCACTCAATTTTTTGTTCAATCATCTAACTTCATATAAGCGTCATGTTATACAACCACTCTCAAGGATGAAAACCCTTGTGATCATAACAGCCCAAGGATGAAACCCCTTGTGGACTTATATTTTATTTTATTTATTATTTTAAATACAATATTTACATTTATGAAAAATAGGATTTACATTAAAACAAAATTAATGTAAAATATTTTGATTTAGAATATTAAAGTGGTATCAAAGATCTCCATCCTGCCAGCCTATGGAATGGAAATATTACATACGATAATAATAATAATAATAATAATAATAATAATAATATTCTATTTTATGAACAAAGAAATGGGAATTAATGGAAACATTGAGTGGATAAATAAATTCATCCAATACCAAAAACAATTGGCTAATATAGTTGTGCAATTAGCCCTTACCATAAAAATGGTGATGGATTCCAATACCCAAAGGATAGAACGTGTCAAAGAAATTCTGAAAGCATTAAATGATGAACTTATAACTTGGTTCAAAGAATATCAATCACTACTAGAGGGGATCCAAAGGGGAATTACCCTACAAACTTATATAGCAATGAGGAAAAAATGTCCAGCAGATAACCTTGATGCCTTGGAAGATGGATAATAAATAAATGCACCTCATTTGTTGAAGGATATTGAAGAGACATCCAGTGATATTATGGATAACAAACAAGCCTCTACATATGCACCCTTTCTTTTAGAGTTGCCTAGATATTGTGGAGTCATAGGAAATTCACATGTTGAATATGGAGAGTCCTTGGAGGTGTGCTTAAAACATTCAAAAATAAATAAAAGGAACTAAGTTATAGCTATTAATCTTAGAAATGTTGCACTTGAGGGCTGACTAGAGATAAATTACACAACCATCCACAACAAAATATAAACAAGAAGTTGATTCCATGCCTTCTTCTTCAGTAGGAAGGACTTAAGTGATATTGGAATAAATAAATTATGATGATGGGATATTAAAGGATGTTGATGAATGGCATGACAAGGATGTTGTGAACCTAACAACTTGATGAAAAAGTCCAAATTTTTTCATATTAAATATAAGGGTTATGTATCCATACATCAAGCTATTAGAGGATGTAGGTCCTCAAGCATGGATTTTTAAGGAGCTTGAATTTATCAATAATTCAAATTTAATATTCCCAGAGTTATAATATCATGAGTCTTAATAGTTTGAACTTGGATTTGCATCTAAAATAGTTAAACCTTTGTTAGTGTATAGGGAATAAGACATTCTTCATGGGAAGTTTGTAACACAAACTTGATATTAGAAATTTTAAGTTTCTTAAAATCACAAAATATGTGAGTTGACATAGTGACCCAATCATTGTCATATGAATTTTCAAATGTCTAACATAAACCTTGGTTTGGTGGTCTTTACATTATTGAAAATAATCTATTTTCTATTTTAGAGGAAAGGAAAAGGCCCTTGTTGAGAGAATCCACTTTACATCTTCCACTTAAACATAATTATATGTTAGATAATTATTTTATAAAAACCTTAATTAGCATGAATAATTTAAAACAAAACCTTGAAATTCTAAAATGTGTAGTAGATGATCACCCAATCAAAGTATGGCATCACGAAGTAAATAAAATTCCTAATACAAATACTTGCTTCATCATAAACTATGACAATATATTAGGGTTTTCATCAGTAAAGTTCAATGTACTATGAGAAATGTATGCTTCATTACTCTTGGATGTTCTTCAGGATATTTTTTATCAAGCAAATGTAGCTCTATCAAATAGCATAATTTGTGTTTGGAACCTTCATTTCTAAAATCAAGATATATGGTTTGAGCAAAAAGCTATTGATCTTAGCATTTAAATTTTTCAAATAATTTCAAGCCACAGAGGGAAGTTATAATTTTTTAAGAGAGAATAGAGAAAGGAGTTACAAAAATTCTAGCATGGAATCTAAAACATGCTCACGATATTTGAGCAAACTACCCAACATTGATAACTAGTTTTCCTACCTCCTTTCATTATTTCTTCTAGACATGACAACATTTCTCTCAGATTTGTTTAGGTTCATCAATATCTTTAGTCTTTACCATGGTAAACTATCGGAGGCAAATGTTGATAAAATTATAGATTCATTTGAAGATACATTTGTATCAGCATTACTTGCATAAGTTTTGATTGGTTATCAAAAGTTAGATCTTCTGTATAGAGTCTAACAAGTAAACAAAAAAGTTATTAAGAACAAGTTTGATATGAATACTTTTGTTAAAATTATTTTATAATTAGATCCATTTTCCATGAGAGCACATGATATGGTAAACCTATTTTGGTATATTGTTCACAAGCCATTTTATAAAGAATAGCTAGGATATTCTATTTGGTGTTCCCCTATAGTCTATCATTGTCCTGTGGGATTTCATTTCACTGTTAAATCTTCCAAGCATAGATCACTTTATTTACTAGAGAGAATAGATTCATTCCCCCAAAATTTAGAGATACAATCATATTCCAGTGAAATTGAATTAATTATGAAGTTGGGTATACCATGGCTCAGAAGGATTCTCGATCTGCTAGTATCAATGAAGTTGAGCTATCTGTAGAAGACCCTACAGATATAATATTACTTTCACATTGAATAATCATCTATGAGTTATTTATACATAGATCCTCATTTTGTATACTAAAGTACTCTAATAAGTTGAATGTGTAGGAGTGTCTTTATGCATTTGTAATTTTCTATTACTCAGAACAAGAGAACAACTTGGATCAATGCAGGGCCACTAAATAATCTATGTTTGCATTCCATATAAATTCTACATGTACTTGGTACTCTATCATAAGGAATGGATTAAATGGTTTGTATAAGATAAATTACATGTTTGTTGGAAATGTTTTCACCCACCTATTAATTGATAAGAGTTATTCATATTTTTTCTGCTATCCTTCATTATTATGTGAAAAAAATAAACCTAAATATTATAGAGCATTGGTTATTTGTAAGATCTTCTCATGGAAAAAGTATGTAAAACCTCTTGACATTTTGGTGGTTCCCACTCGAACTATTTTTTTCTTAGGGTATTTGATTGCATTTATGATATTGTCAGTCAAAGATACAAAGGAAGGAGCATTAATTATTGAACACATCAATTTAAAATTGCTTAAGAATAACCAATTTGAATAAGGGAGGTCTGTAATATACCCAAACTCATCCTCAATTAAGATATCACTACCAAGGAAGAGATCACTATAAGGAATAGATCAATGCCAAGAAAAAGATCATTGCCAAGAGGGAAATCATTGAAAAATAATCATAAGACACCACATCTTACCAATAGTCACTCCATCTACTTTACCACCAAGTACCTCTTACAATTCATGACTCTAAGGTGGTGTAAAACCTCTATATCAGCCAAGCTAAATCATGAAAGCATGATGCACTCCACTTCAAACCCACCTCATAATAGACCAACTCAAAATAGGCTACATGGTTGGGTTTCCTTGTGGTTGTGGCTCTACCTATGGCTGAACTGGAACATGTCTTTGTCTTTGTGGCCATATTGGTGGCTATGGTATCTACTATTGTGATACAATAACTAGTCCTTTATCTCCTCACTATCATCATTATCCTCATCTCAGTACCTTAGGTTGGCTAAGCCATATCATGGAAACCTTTTTTTTTACCTCATATCCTCCCACACCATGCTACTCTCTTGGATGTCAAGCCCAAATGTTAAGGGTAATATTACTACTACAGGATGTGGAAAAATAAACTACCCTAACATGCAAGTTACTAGGTGTGGCTCCACCTACCATGAATAATGTCTAGTAATCTAAAATTGACCCTACACCTAAAAAACACTTGGCCATGATGACCAAGCATATATCGTGCCTTGATATGGTTTTCAAATAATATGCCTTAGTGTGATATTCTACAATTTTGGGGCATGTGGTTAGACATGTACCATGTGATCCTCTGTCCACCTTTGCACACACAACAATGTATCATCCACCACATATGGTAATCTTGTAGGCCGATGCATAGAGAATCTCTCATAGATCCAAATACTCAATAATATAATGGGGCCCATCATCATTTTCCCCCACTATAGAATACTATAAAAGTTGTGCACTAACTTCACCTAAATCATAGACCCCAACCCATATAACATGCCTTGATCTAACATGGATTGACACAACATAATAATATATAGTGAGACCTTCTCATCTGACTTTTGATAGATCACATGGGTATCACAAGTCTAATGATGGCCTTTCAAATATCCACAATAACCAATACATATGCATTAAACAAGTTTATTCATAAGCCCATTTGGATATACCTCTTAGAACTAGTCATGCATAAGGTTAAGGCTCACCTCTCAACATCCATCTCTAGTGTATCATACACCACAAAAATGCCTACAATAAGAAATCCCAACAAATCATGGACATCCTCTAGGGTGATACTAAATCAATGGTATCCCCATCTACCACATATTGAAAAGTGTTAGTCAATCACTCCCATGTTCTGAAGAACATGATGACCAATTCAACACTCACTATAATCTACCACAACTCCATAATTCCATTGAGTTATAAGTTAGTCAATGGTATTCATTCTCTTGTAAACAATTTATCCAATAGATCTAATAGCCACATTGCATCTACTAATCTCCATAACCTCTGTCACCTATGTAAAATACCAAACAATAGAGGAATTGTTATATATCTATCTAAATGGTATGCCATCAACCACTTAACTATGTTATCAGCCAGCTTTAAAGCTAAGTTGGCCATCCTAATACCTAATTATTATTTTACAAGTACATAGTTGGCCATTTTTTCTTTCTAATGTATTCGGCCAACTCATATGCCATCGATAATTCTTTGATTTAACTAGGTTAGCCAACTCATACATAGTTGGCCACTTACCCAAAATCACCCTATTCAAATGAGTTGTCTAGACTTAACCCATTTAAAATTAAGAAATATTTGTAAATATCTTACAATTAATGCCCTAAACCTAATTTGACATTTTTTGACTCCCATTTATTATTGCAATTTTTACTTTATTACTAAAATTTTTGGGGTAAATTTTGCTACATGGATTTTCCCTAGCATCTAATTTTCCTAAACTAGTTCATTTTAATCCCAAACTACTTAAAAATTTCAAATGCATCCCATACATGAATTATGTCAGCAGTAATTTCAATCCATCCTCCAGCCCATCCACCTCTTTGAGCTCTAGCCATCATCTCTTTGTGTGCTAAACTAGGATACTTAGAGATATGATATTAAATAATAAAAAATGAACAAATGAATATCAATTTCTCCCTTTTATAGTAAAATTTTAAAAATTTAAAGTTTCATTATTTATCGAGAAATTATATATTTTGCTCATAACTTTGTTTTCATCAGCTCTTTTTACAAACTAAAATAAGTTCTAGAATCCTGACAAAGTAGATATTTTCTCAATGGTAATCACATATTTTTGCAAAAAAAAATATTTTCATCTTATTTTTCAGGTCTGTCTATTTTTCCTCATAGTGGACATCATTTTCATCTTCTTCTTATGTAAATCTTATTCAATAGCAACAAGGTAAGTGAAGGTACATATTCATAATTTTACTTTAATTTATTTTTGGCTTTCTACTACAATTTGTTAGCTCAATTTCATGTGTTTCTATGTTCTTTCTCGAAGCACCATTTTATGTTACACTCACATGACACGTGATGAGCTTTGAGTGGGGCATATGTATACACATAATATTTTGAAAATTTTATCATTTATTGATACTTTCTCTCTTGTAGGAACCTATTGAGTTTCAATTTTTTTGAGTGCACACCTTAAAGGGTGTACCGAGAAAGGGGTAGGCATACCATTGGTGATTTACAAGATTGTTAGTTAATTCTATCATACCTAAACCCACTAAAAATCCTACTTATCTAACTCCCTAATCAATTCTCATCTCAATAGTCCCTAACTAAGAAAACCCCCATTTTTTCCATTAGCCTTGGTTGATGTAGTTGTGAAAGTTATGAAACACTTTATACAATTAGGTCAGCCTAAGTCAACCTAGTTTCGATGCCAAATGATAAAGTTTTAAAAGTTGAGTTATGGTGGGATGACCTTGTTAGCTAATGGAAGTATTATGACCTATCCATTGCTATAAATACAATCTTCACTTCAATCCAATAGAGATGAACATTCATTTTTGCATTATTATAGCTCATAATTTTGCTACATCTATATTTGAAGGATCCATTGCTTAGGGTTTGCCTTGGAGGAAAGATAAATTATCTTGTGGGAAATCTTGCATGAAAATAGTAATATTTTATCCTATAATTGATTTCAACTAGAGTGATATGTACAAATCCACAACAATCTCCTGCAAAGAACCATTGGCTAAGGGGGAGATTGAGACTCGACAGGTTCATCCCAAGGTAAGTATCTCTAACTTTTGTTATTTCATTTGGTAATTATATATTGCATAAAGTAATAGGTTTGAATGTATAACTACTTACTTATATTACCTCTACACTTAAACTTATTGTAGCTATAGGGTTTCTAAGCTTTCCATCTTCTACCTTATGTGATCTAGACCTCCATTTGCCTACCATAATCCTTTGTTTGTTTTGTTTATTTTAAACCATCCCCTTTGTGTTTTAAGACTTGATAATATTAAATTATATTTCATTTTATGTATTATAAGAACTACCTAGGGTTATTACATGATATTATTTTCCTAGAGGCTTTGAAACCCTCTACTTTAGTGTTGTGTAATAAGTGTTTCCTGAGTTAGGTTTAGTGGATCCAATTTGGTCATGTTCTCAATATAAAAGTATCATAATATATGCTAGTTGATTACCTTATCTAGATTAGATTCACTAAGTAGGATAAGTTGTAGATCTATCTTAATCCATTTCATATAAAATGTGCCATATTTGAAATCTATCGACATCAAGAAAGATATAATCATTACATCTTCATGTCCTTGGTAATCTAAGAACAAAATCCATGCTTATGGCCTCCTATGGGATTTTTGATATTGTCAATGGCTGAAACAAACTTGTGTTTTGATTTTTACCTTTATTATGTTGGAAAAATCTACACCCTTGCACAAATTTCTTCACATCCACACTCATTATAGGCTAATAGTAACTCTCACTTAGTTATGCCAATGTTTTAACCATGTTAGAATAACTAGCTAATTCTCTACTATGTTTCTCCCTAATCAAGTTATCTCTCATAGATATTTGAGGTATAGGGTATACATAATAATTGTCCTTTGAAAAACAATCCATCTTGAAAAAAGTATGTTAACCATGGATTTCTATTCATGTTGGTTGGATTATTTAATGCTGCCCATGCATCCCTAAAAGCTAAATCTTCCTCATAAAATCTATCATTGAGTCATAGCCAACAATTTCCACTCTAATCTCATTCAATATAAGACTCCTTGTACTCGATGCATACACAACTCTATTTGACTTGCCACTTCTTTGCTTCAAAATAAATGAAAAACTTTGGATAAATTCAACCCATTTCATATGATTTTGCAATGTCCCTTTTTGGTGCTTAGCCAATTTGAGCACAATAAGCCAGTTTCCAAGTCTTCTAGAGGCTAATTGATTAGTTAAGGGAAACTCCAATATTGTTGGAGAAGCTTTGAGTCAGTCTTGTAGAGCATTTATTCATGTTTTTGAGCTTAGATGGTTTGATGGATCCCTTTTATGATTTTAGAATTGATTTTTGATCCTTTGAATGATCTCCAAACTTATTGGAGGAGCATGGTATTTTTAGAAAGTCCCTAGTTTCCTTCTATCATCATCCTAAGTCTTCAATATTAATTTGGTATAATTAAAATTGAAAAATTATATAATTTGGGTGATTTTTGTAACTTGGGTATATTATTGAGCTATTTAATTAATATTTCACTTAAGTTGTCAAATATTGGAAATATTAAAAATGGATAGCTTAGTGTATGTTAGGAATAAATCATAAATTGATGCAGAATAATTTGACATAATTATAATAATAATAGATATGAACAGAGATATAGAAAGAATAAAAATAAACATGTAAAATAAGAAGACCAGATTTAATGTGGTTCACCCAATGAGGGTTACATACACCAAGAAACACTTTATTATATTTTATAACAAGCCATGAGAGTACAATCTACTCTCAAATAATTCTTCTCACAATTACAATGCACAAATATTGTTTGGAGCTACACTCAAGAAACCCTCCTGAATTCGCACCTGAATTCACACACTCTATTCTTCATTCTCAAACCCTTGTTATCATGATGTATTACCTAAAAAATATACATATATACATAATACATCAAAAAAGTGGTATTAAAAAATAATAGGTACCAAAACCATGGGCAAAGTCAACCCAAAACGGTTTCCCATTAAAGGGGTCCAAAAAAAATTTGAGGGCTTCAGGGGCAGTAAAGAGTGTACAATAAATTTTAAATGTATAGTATTTGAAATACATTTTAATTTATAAATAGACTCCAAAATACAAAAATATCCCACTTGGAGACTGATTTCCTTTGAGCAGGATTCTCAACCCTTCACTATTAATTGTGAAGGTTAATCAAAACTGAACATAGCTTCAGTTTCTCCCTTGTGACCACCTTGTTCATCATGTCTATAAGATTCTGACTGGTATGGATCTTCTTCAGGTTCAAAATTGCTTCCTCCAAAGCTATCCTAATGAAATGGTACCTCAATTATATATGTTTTGTCCTAGAGTGGAAATCAGAGTTCTTTGCTAGATTTATAACACTCTAACTATCACTATATAGCTTCCCTTCCTCCTACTTATGCCCTAACTCCTCAAGTAGCTATTATAACTAAATCATTTCTTTTCTTGCCTATATGGTAGAAACATACTCAATCTCCATGGTTAATAAAGCCACAAGTTTGTATATTCATGAAATCCAACTCACCACTGTGTCACCTATAGTAAATACATATCATGTTGTACTCCTACTATCAAAATATCCATCCATGTCTAAATCTACATAACCATGAAAAGTGGTGTCTAATCCACCATAGCTTAAAACTATCCCCATGGTCCCTTTTGAATATTGAAGGATTCACTTCACTGCCTTCCAGTGTTCTCTACCTAGATCACTCATGTACCTACTTACTACTCCAACAACATGGGCAATATCTGGCCTAGTGTACACCATGGCATACATCAAGATACAAATATCCAATGAGTAAGGTACATGTGACATCTATATTCTCTCCTGATCTATTTTGGGGCACTGCTCCTTTGATAAATTGAAATGACCTACCAAAGGAGTCCCAACTGATTCATCATCCTGTATACTAAAACTCTCCAAGACATTTTTAATATACTCTTCTTGGGATAAATTAAGATTTTTTTCCTTCCTATCTTAAGTTATTCTAATACCAAATATTTTTTTTGCTTCTCCCAAATCCTTCATGGCAAAGGAATTACTATGTTTTTTCCTTGAGTACTTTTATTTCCTGCATGTTCTTACATGAAACCAACATGTCATCCACATATAGGCAAAGGATAATGTAATCGCCATCATCAAACTTATTGATATATACACAATGGTCTAAATGACACCTGGAGTATCCCTACTCCATCATAAAACTATCAAATTTATTGTATCACTATCATGGAGCTTGTTTCAAGCCATATAAGCTCTTTTTCAATTTGCACACCATGTTCTTATTTCCTGTGACCTCATATACCTATGGGTGCACCAGATACAAGTCCTCCTCCAAATCACCATGAAATAATACAATCTTCCCATCTCACTACTCTAAGTGCAAGTTTTCCATTGCCACTATCCCAAGAACAATCATAATAGAATTCATCTTTACCACTAGGGAAAAAATCTTATCAAAATCAATTTACTTCTTTTGTGCAAACCCCTTTACCACCAATCGGGCCTTATAATTTTTCTTGCCTCCATCATCCTCTTTAATTATATACATCCACTTGTTTTGCAATGCTCTCTTACCTTTAGGTAGATTTACTAAATCCCAAGTCTGATTTTCCATGAGAGACTGATGTTCCTCAGCTGTTGCTTACTCCCACTTCTTCCTGACATCTAATTACATTGATTCTTCAAAGCACTCTAACTCTCCATTATCAATGAGTAATAAATAATTAAGAGATGGATAAAAAGATTCAATTTCCCTTCTTACCCTAGAATACCTTCTCTCCATAGGAGTTTGGGGTTCTTATGGAGTAGGTGCCTGAACTGGTTGCTTGGACACTTTATCATCTGTAATGTCCTCCAACACTATGTACTTTTTTTTGGAATCCTCTCTCTGATCCTATAATTGTTGTTTATACATGAATTTTTCATTAAATATAACATCCCTAGACCAAAATATTTTCTTGTCCTTAAGACTCTAAATCCAAAAACCAAAGTCATCCTCACCATAACCAATAAAGGTGCATTTTTTAGACTTAGCCTCTAACTTGGTCCTATCATCCTTATCAATATGAATGAAGGCTTCACATCCAAATATTCTAAGAAATGAATAATCAATGTTCTTACTAGACCAATATTCCTCAGGTATGCCTCCATATAAAGAAGATGAAGGTCCTCTATTTATCAGATATATAGTTATTTTTATTACTTCTGCCCAAAATTGAAGAGGTAGTCCTACATACAAACTCATGCTCCTAACATGCTCCCTGATAGTCATGTTCATCCTTTCTAGCACTCTATTCTACTATGGAGTTCTTAGAACCATCTTTTATCTATGAATTCCATTCCTTGAATAGTAATCAAAAAATTC
This sequence comes from Torreya grandis, assembly GCA_037957365.1. Lineage (NCBI taxonomy): Eukaryota > Viridiplantae > Streptophyta > Pinopsida > Cupressales > Taxaceae > Torreya > Torreya grandis. Next base: position 40,125 of record JARHVA010000250.1, read on the forward strand.
ATTACTATAAAATTCCCCACCATTGTCTAACTTGAGACATTTTAACTTGAGACCTATTTCATTCTCAACCAAGGATTTCCATATTTTAAATGTATCAAACACATCAGATTTTATCCTAATGTCATACACTCAAACTTTCCTAGTTGAATCATCAATAAAAGTGACATAATAAGATGGCCCATCAATAGAAGATACCTGAGCTGACCCCCCTACATCTAAATGAACCAGCTCTAACTTATTCTCCTTTTTTATAGGTCCAACCTTGAGAAACTTTACCCTTTTCTATTTTACATACACGTAGTCTTCACATAAATCTAATTTATACCCTTTCAATCTAGGCAACCAATCCTTCAAAATTTTCATACCCATTTGGCTCATGTGATCGAGCCTATTGTGCCAAAAAGTTTCATCTACATCTATAGCAACTAAATTACAATAATAAATCACTACTTGATAAATACAGGGTACCAACATTATTACCTCTTACTACCACTATAGCACCCTTGGTCACCTTTCAATAATCTATTGTAAATGTCACCATAAAACCTTCACTACCTAGTTGTCCTATGGATACCAAATTTCATCTCGACTTAGGCACATGCTTAACATATCAGTAGCCAAGTGTTCCCATTCTACATATTGATCTGAGCACTTCCTTTTCCTACTATGCTATAAGGCTCATCATCACCAAGCTAGATATGTCTAAAATCCCATTGAACATAATCAATAAAATAATGCCTATATGGTGTAGCATGAAAAGAATCCCTTGCATCTAAAACCCAAGACTCAATAATATTGTCAATCAAGAGAATTAATGTATCCTGATAAACATTACCTGTTGCCACATTCATCTCCTTGTTATCTTTCTAATTTTTTTTCTTATTATGAAGATACTAAAAATCCTTCTTCACATGCCCAATCTTTCCACAGTGCTAGCATACCATCCTTGCCCTTGATTTTGACCTTCTAGGACCATTGAATTTCCACATTTTACTTTTCCTTTAAACTTTTATCTCCCTCTAATTTCCATTTCCAAAGCATCACCTAAAGTAGAAGTCTCCCCAGAGCTTTTCCATCATATTTCCTCACTAAGGATTACTCTTATGACATCCTCAAACTTCAACATGGAATTATTAGAGACCAAGTTACTCACAACCATTACCAGGCAATTCTAACTCTCTAGTAAGGAATAAAAAATAAGTAAGGCCCTAAATTCATCATCAAATCAATTTTTATAGAATTCAACATACAACCATATTAAATTCATTCAGATGATCAACAATTGAACCATTTTTATACATCTTCATATTAAATAACTTTTTCATTAAAAATATTTTATTAGAAGTAGAGGGTTTCTCATATAAATTCCCTAATGCATTCATGAGACCTTTTTTGGTCTTCTCCTACAATATATTAAATGCAACAAAAGATGCAAGGCATAACCTAATGGCCCCAAGTGCTTTCTTATCAAGTAACTGCCAAGCCTCATTTGTCATACTCATTAGTTACTTTACTTTTCCTTCGAACAGATCATGGAGTTCCTTTTGATAGAGATAATCTTCCATATGCATCTTCCATAAACCAAAGTTTTGTCCATTTAACTTTTCAACCTTTGATATATGATCATTAATCATAGCTCCCACTTGAACTAATAACCCTTCCTATGATTCAACACTTCAGCAAATACAACCTAAATATCTAATACTAGTTGTTAGAAATAAATCAAAAATTAATGAAAATTAATTTCATAGAATCAAAATAATAATATATTTTAATAAAGATGCAAAAATAATATAAATAAACATACAAAATAACAATACAATATTTAATGTGGTTCACCCAATGTAGGCTACATCCACCAAGAAACACTTTCTCATATTTTATTACAATTCATGACAGTACAATCTACTCTCAAATCAGTCTTTTCATAATTACAATGCATAAATATTGTTTGTATCTACACTCAACAAACCCTCTTGAATTCATACCTAAATTCACACACTCTATTCTTCCTTCTCAAACCCTTGTTCTCTAGATGTATTACCTACGAAATATACATCAACAAAGTGGTATTACAAAACAATGAGTACCAAAACCATGGGAAAAGTCAACCCTAAATGGTTTCCCATTAAAGGGGTCCAAAAAAAATTTGGGGGGCTTCAGGGGTGGTAAAGAGTGTACAATACATTTTAAATGTACAGTGTATAAAATACATTATAATTTAGAAATAGGCTCCACAACACAACAGCATAATAGCTCATTTTAAAGGTTTTGAAAAAATTATTTCATGTAGACATATTGAAAAAAGGAATTTATTCATGAGAAAACATTATTATTCCTCAAAAGGGTGAAAAGTGCTCTATAAAGTTAATTATTTATTTTAATAAAGGAGGGTTGGATAAAATAAGAAAAAAGTAATATTTTGTTACTTCAAAAAGTTTTAAAAGGAGGTTAAGGGCTCATTATGAGGTTGTTGATGAATTTATTTTGCTTTTGAATTTTGGAGAGAACTTTTGATTTTGGTTAATTAAACCCTAGGATGAAAATCCTTAGGATCTTGGTTGATTGGATGAAAACCCATTCAGCCATCCTTGGTGGAGTCACTTAGATTTCACAAGTATAGTTATTGTTTCAGGATTTGAAGATATTGGTTGTAGAAGGATATATTTTGACAAAGTGTTTATCTAAATTTTATTTTGCCAAATTTATGAGATTTGTTCCAAATATAAATTTGGAGTTTATGGTGATTTATATTGAAGATAAGAAAAGGTTTGAATAGGGATGTATTGTAGTTTTTCCTCATGCCCTCACAAGAATTTAGATTTGGGGCATGGTTGGGAGTTTTTAGTGCTAGACAAAATACCCTTAGATAGTTACAAAACCTCTTATATTAGTCACAACCCTTATATCTACCATAATATAGTTTTTAAAGAAGACGCCCCTCCTCTATCAAGTTGTTTCCATTTTTTGAGTCCCAATTTTGGTTTTAGATGCATATATGAATGAGTTTAAAGTGGTACCATCATCATCATATGGATATTTGTAACAACAAATTGAATAATTGATTCAATCATAATTTTTGACATAAAAAGGGTATTTATTGAAGTATATTTTTAATCTCAAGCATCTCTATAAAGTTTTTTTTGAAATCAGATTTATGGGTTCTTTATGTGCAACTTTCATTATGTTGAGGTGCAAAAAATTGTATGTCTTATTTTTTATATGATACCTTGAATTTGTGCATACATTTATGAATGATTTATGTTACTAAAATTTATTTGAAACATTCCAAACCTTTACATGGAGAATATAATTTTTTATGACAAGTAGACAAAGTGTTCGATGAAATGACTGCACAATAGAAATCAAAAAATTATGAGTTTTTTTGGGAAAACAATCTTGGTGGGGATTTTACAGTAATATCAAAGCTAGTGATCTTTCTAGATTATGTGAAAATTGGTTCATATGTAGCCTAGAGAAGGTTATACTAGATATTATTTGAGAAGAAGACACGATGATCCACTATAAGTCTTGAGGATCATCATCCATTTGCTAGAGTTGAGAGGGTAGATGTGAACCTAGGTGATAAAGATCATGAAGATCCTATAAATAGGGATATTATTAATTATATCACTAGAGGGAAGCAAGAGATGGTACAAATTTTAACCCAAATTATGCATTAGAATGTGTTAAATAACAATTCTAATCAAAATAATAACAATTATAATAATCATAATAGTGGAAATAATGAGAACAATGGTGAAACAAGTAACTTGGGCAACAATGTACAAGCTCATAATCATACTAGAACCACTTAGGCTTCCAAAACTAGGCCTCTTATGCCTAATTTATTAGATCAATAGGGTGGTGGATAGTAGGTTGCAATAGAGAGTTTTGAAGATTATTCACATGATTGGTAGTCTTTGGGTGATGAGTTTTAGATGCCATATTATTACAAGATTTTTGTTAATTGAAATATAGGAACATCCCTAGAGGAGACAGAGGGCACAACCATGAGTTATAACAAAATTTGGGTAAGGTGTCTCTTTCACCTTTTGATGATTTAGGTAAATGCATTGCACATGCATGGATACAAAAGTTAGACTATCTCAATTTGTACCCCATGCTTGAGAGGGAAGCCATCCAATTTGACACTTTACACTTAGAGGGTGATGCACATGACCAGTTGGTACCATGGCATGGTTATATAGGATCATATCCTTGTCACTTCATAGGTTGATTTTACTCAGAGGTTGATAAACTACTTTGACAAAGAAAATCCTGAATAACATTTTAGAGAGTTGGCCCACTTAAATAGAAGGATTCAGTAGATGTTTATATTTCTAATTTTTAGAGGATTGATGTCATGGTACCAAATGTTTTATAGGATTGATTGTCATCTCTCTTCATATGTGATTAGAGGATCCACTCCAAGGTTGGGTGAAAGCATTAGACCCACCTTTGTAGGATGCCATAAAAATATCTAGGAACATGGAGTTTTTATCACCTGCAAAAAATAAATTTTAGAACAAATCATTTTCTTCCTTTGAGAAAGATAATAAGAAGAAATTTTAGAAAGATTGGCCTAAGAGGAAAAAATTGGATACAGAGGCAAAATTGAACTCAAGAGGAAAAAGATTTGATTTTCATGTAGATAACCTTGGGAATTTGGATATAGATGCCTCGATAAAATCAAGGTTAATTATATCAAGGTCACTTTTCATTGTGAAGAGGAGGAGGTGAAGGAAAATTCTAACCCAAATAGTGATTAGGAGGAGGCTAATGCATAGCATGAGGAGACGATTAAAGGAGAACATGTGGGAGGTACTATTTATTCTCTTTTAGGTACCTCTAGATATCACACTTTCAATGTGAGAGGAGTCTCATAGGGACATTGAGTGATAATTTTGATTGATAGTGGGGAGAAACCCATAATTTCATAGATGAAGTCTTGGTGATGAAAAGAGGTCTTCAGGGAGAATATTTTCTTGGATTTATTGTTATGGTTGTTGATGGATTCACTATGAGATGCAAGAAGAATATTTTGTAGTTGAACATTACTTTGGGTGACCATCAGGTGACTAATGATTTTTATGTTGTCAAAATTAGGGAGAACAACATGGTTATGGGCATTGTGTGGTTGTACTCCCTTGGGAGATATTTATAGAACTTTTAGACTATGGAGCTCAAATTCAAACATGAGGAAAAAAGGTTTTTCTTCAAGTAATGTTGAATCGAGCACATAGATTGGTTACTACAAAAAGGATGAAGGCACTATTCTGACATGGAGAGGATGTTTGGGCATCCCAATGTTTGATCTCTTCTAAAACCCATTATGATGGATATGGTTAGTATCATCTGGATATCTAATCCATATTGGATAAGCATAGTGTGCTTTATAGAGATATTCCTCCTAAAAGACCACCTAATAGGGGTTTTGAGCATGTGATAGAGAAAGAGAATAAACAAAGAGATAAATAAATCAAATAGGTATTTGATGAGCTTGATTGTCTTCAAGATGAATTTGACTTAGAGGGTTTCCCAAAGAAATTAGAAGTTGCATGTGGGGATTTGAATCAACATGATGGGATTGAGAAAGACAAAGGATATGGGATATAGGAGAAGTTTCAAAAAATGATGTAGAGTGTGGTTTTCAGCCTATTGAAGATTGAGAAACATATCATGAGGATGTGTCAAGCCTTGTGGTCGGTAATCCTACAAGGAGACCACTAGATAAAGATTGTGTTAATGAGGTAGAAGATGAAGTATCTACATGGAATGTGTTAAAACATGGAGACTTCAATATTCCTAACTTTGAGAAGTTTCCAAAATGTGATTTTGAGTTTGCTAGAATTTTTAGAACAATAATAGATAATGCAAGTTTAAAACTTAATTTGCATGAAAAATTAGTAATTTAAGGGTCTAATCATGATTTCCACTTATTTGACAATCCACTCTTTAGATTGGGAGATGATTTGAAATTTGCTAATCCTTATTTGAAATGGAATATGGAGACACCAATTACTCCTAGACCCTTAATTGGTGATGATTTCATAGTTGAGTTACAAGAAGAAGTCAAAGATGTTATAATCTTCCATAGAAAGTAGGAGGATGAGTTCAAGATGGATGTAAAATTATATGATGGTTATAAAAATCCTAGTGCCTCAGAGGTGCAATTTGTTGATGGCACTTGGATGATTTGTATGAGAGGAATTATTTTTGGAGAAGATGCCTTTAGTTTCACTAGGAGGTCTTCTAATGAAACACACATGAATAATAGAGTTACGCAACACGAACATGGTGGAGTTGTTTCATTCTTTTGAATTCATGATAGAGGTCATTAAAAAAGTATGTTGGAAGGTTATGGTGACCAAAAAGATGTTCCTTGGCCAAGGATAATTCAAAATTTTAGTTTTGGCTTTGTTGTTTTATTGTAGATAAACCACCTCACATTTTTTTCACACATCCATGAAGGTTGGAAAAATATTTTAGTCAAGGAATGTAAGAATTTTCAATTGGAGGTTATTTGGGAGTATTTTCAAGCCACTTCCAAGTTGATTTTTGGAAATTCAATGCTCATCTCTCATTTTCATGCATGAAGTCTTCATTTTTGTAGTTGTTTTCCTGCTTTTAAAGTGTTGACTTTGATAAAATCAGGGTATGATCTGTTGTTACTTACCTTGGATAGCCACATGTTGATTCAATTTGGGGCTCCTATAGCTTGGTTGGATGATGAAGAAAGGTTTTAGATGTAGGAGAGTAAAATTTCAACCTTCCCAGCATCAAATTGGGCATGGAAATTTTAGTGGGATGTCTTGAAACATTCCAAGTGTTTGCCTACTACTTTTTTTATGAGGAGTGTAACACATGCTCAAAATTTGATGAGAAGGTGTGCATGGTAGAACTATGTGGTGATGTTAGGTCATCCTCACTTGAAATTGCTTGAGGGCAAACAATTTTGGGAAGGGAGGATTGTAATGTCCTTTTTTGTCACTTAGCCAATTTGTGCACAATTAGCCAATTTTGAAGTCTTTCAGAGGCTAATTAGTTAGTTAGGGAGAGCTCCAACATTATTAGATAAGCTTTGGGTCAGTCTTGCAAAGAATTTATTCATGGTCTTGATCTCAGATGGTTTGATGGAGCCTTTTTTTGCTTTCAAGATCAGTTTTTGACCCTTTGGGTGCTCTCCAAACTTCTTGAAGGAGAAAACTATTTTTAAAAATTCACTTGGTTGCCTCTAATCATCATCATAAGTCTTAAATATCACCTTTGATATGATTAGAATTGCAAAATTATATCATTTGGGTGCTTTCCACAACTTGGGTATATTATTGAGTTATTTAAATAATATTTCACTTATGTTGTCTAATGTTAGAAATATTAAAAGGGACAACTTAGTGTAATAGATTATGTTAAAGGTGTTGAAAAATTATTTCATGTGGACATCTTGAAAAAAAGACTTTATTCATGATAAAATATTATTATTCATCAAAAAGGTGAAAAGTGCTCCGTAAAGTTAATTATTTATTTTATAAAAGGAGTTTTGGAACACATAAGGAAAAATTAATACTTTATTGCTTTAGAAAGTTATAAAGGGAGGTTGAGGGCTCATTGTGGGGTTATTGATGAATTGATTTTGCTTCTAAATTTTGAAGAGAGTTTGTGCTTTCAGTTCAACAAACCCTAGGAAAAAAACCCTTGGGTTCTTGGTTGATTGGACAAAAACCCATTCATCCATCTTTACCAGAGTCACTCAAATTTCATAGGTGTAGTTATTATTTCAAGATTCAAATATTTTGGTTGTGAAAAGATATATTTTGACAAAGTATTTATCTAGAATTTCTCTTGCCAAATTTATGAGATTTGTTCCAAATATAAATTTGGAGTTTATGGTGATTTATATTGAATATAAGAAAAGGTTTGAATAGGGATGTATTGCAGTTTTTCCTCATGCCCTTATAAGAATTTAGCTTTGGCACATGGTTGGGAGTTCTTGGTGCTAGGCGTAACACCCGTAGATAACCGAAACAACTCTTATATTGGTTTTAGCCCTTATTTTTACCATAATATAGTTTGTAAAGGAGACACGTCCCCCTTGTGATGTCCCCTTTTCATATAATTTTAATAATTAATAAAACTACCCTAATAGTGATTTTAATCTTTCAAAAATATAAGGTAATTAATTAATTATTAAAATAGAACTATCTTGGATAATTATTTGAATTACTGGAAAAGTGGTTTCAACCGTTTGGAAAATTAAAGTAATTTTAATGTTTATTCTAAGGGGCTTTATAATTAATAAATTGCTTGAAAAGTGATTTTTATCACTTTAATTATTAGAGAAATTTAATTAATTATTTAAGTGGGAACCTAATTATTTAATTTTACAAAAATTAATTTTAATTACTAATTTATTAAGGAAAGTTATTTGATTAATTTAAAAAGGCCTAAAGTGAAATTAAAAGGAATGTTGGCTTTGGAGCTAAAGCAAAAAAAAATCTAAAAAGGGAAAGTGAGGCTTATGAGGTATTTTACCTCCCCAAGGTGGTTCACCCCCCTTTGGAAGGTACAAATACAAGGTGAAGATCACAATCGGAGACATGTTGAATTTGATAGTTATTTCTTTATGCTTGAAGAAGCTATTGGGATGCATGCCGAATAGGTGTTCATTATTTTGGTGTTGATCATTCTACAAAAGGTGTCTTTTGACACCACTTTTCCTAAATGAGATCTTGTTACTTACCCTAGAGTGGGGTGATTTGTATTAAGGAGATATTGTGAGGTTTTGGTGAACTAATTGACATTTGATTCTTATTATTTCATATTATTATTTGCACTAATTTTACAATTGGAGTGAACTATTTTGGAAGCTTGATTGAGGGTTCGGAGGGCCCTTTTAGGGTCAACTTACTCAACTTAATATTCTATAATTTTTTTCTAATTTTTTACATATTATCATGGGGTTTTTGAGAAGATTTAAATCCCTAAATTGATAGAAAATTAAATAATAATTTTTAGATTATTATTTAATTATTTTGACAAGAAACTAGGGTTTTCATAATATTGGAGCAATTTTTGATGACCTTCTCATTGAAGAAAAATTTCAAAATTATTTTTATTTGATAGTCATTATTTTTATGATTAGTTTGAGATTTTTTTTGCATCATAATTCTAAATATTGAGGGAGTTATGAATTTTTGAAGTTTTCATCTATTCGTAGGAAATAATATTTGTTGAGGGCAGATTTGCAAGGGTTTCACTCTGAATTAATTATTTCAGTAATTTTTTGAGTTTTGGTGATTGGGTTAGACTAAGCTTGAGTAGGGATTAGAGTGGGAAAAAAGGACTTCAATTCAGATAGTGTGGCACTAGGGTTTGGAGGGTTGAAACATCCATTTCAAGATCTTTCTTCATTGCGGCAAGAGCCATTAATGGCCAAATTCACAAGGTATTTATTTTCTATTTATTTAAAAATGAATTGGTGTTAATTTTTAGTTTGGAGGTGCAATTGTAGTAGCTAGGGTCTTCTAATTTTTTATTTTAGAATTTTAGAATTTGTGGATTTTGGAGAAAACCCTTTTTTGGTTAAATCAGCCCATTTGGGGACATTACACCCTCTATGAAGTAGCTTCACATTTTGGAGTACCATCTATGGTTTTAGATGCATATATGAATAAGTTTAGAAATGGTGCCATCATCATCATAGGGTTATTTGTAATATCAAATTGAATAATTGATTCAATTATACTTTTGGGTGTAAAAAGGGTATGTATTGAAGTATATTTGTAATCTCAAGCATCTCTATAAAGTTGTGTGAAATCAGATTTATAGGTTCTTCTTTATATGTAGCTTTCATTGTGTTGAGATGCAATAAATTATATGTCTTATTGTTTATATATTACCTTTCATCTATGCACACATTTATGAATGATTTATGTTACTAAAATGCAATTGAGACAATATAAACCTTCACATGGAGAATATCATTATTTATGACAAGTATACAAAGTGTTTGATGAAATGACCATACTATAGAAATTAGAAAATTGTGATTTTTTTTTTTGGGAAAAAATCTTGGCGGGGATTTTATAGCTTTTGATTCAACTTACCTTAAATTTTTATGAATTACAGTACTTGATGTTCCATGTATAAAACAAACTCCTTGTGAAACATATAATTCCTCTACTTCTTAACTTGTACCATAGCATAAAATTCTCAATCATAAATGAAATACTTCCACTTTGCTTCACTAAAATTCTCTCCAAAATAATTAATTGGCTTACCTTCTTGAATCAAAACTACTCTTCCCATTATCTTGCTATCATCATAATTAACTTGGAATAGTTTATTAAAATAAAGTGCTAACAATGTCTATTCTATCACTTTTTTTCAAAATATGGAAGCTATCCTTTTCTATAACTGTCTATTTGAACTCTTTCCTATCACATTTAATTGTTTATATAATAAGGGTGCATATTCCATAAAAGTTATTAATGATTTTTTCAGTAGAAACTAGCTAATCCATAAAAACTTCTTGCCTCAAATATACTCCTTGGTGATGGACAATCAACAATAGATTTCACCTTTTATGGGTCCATCCTTAACCCATCATGTGAGATCACAAATCCAAAATATATCAACTCTTATTTCATAAAATTGTATTTATTTAAGTTGACTAACAACTTTTTTTTTCAACCTTTGCAATACCTACTTCAAATTTAAAAAATGTTATTATTTTGTTATACTAAATATCAAAATATCATCCAAATAAATGATGATAAATTTATCTAAGTATGGATTTAACACTTCATTTATGAGTCTCATCAATTTTATTGGTGCATTTTTCAATTCAAATTACATAACCATCCACTCATACATGTCCTTTCTCTAGAAAGTGGTCTTCCACTCATCACCTTCTTTAATTCTGATTTGGTGATACCCACTCTTCAAATCAATCTTTTTGGAGTATTTTATCTCACCCAAAAAATCTATCAAGTCATCCATTTGAGGCATTAAAAACCTATACCCTGGGTTGCAATGATATTCCCCCCCCCCCCATTTTTAGTATAGAAATGTATTATAAATGTCTGGGAAACATACCAATAGCTGCTAGAAACAACCTAGAAACATTTGGGATGATTCTGTGAAACACAGACACTTTTGGCTATTTCCTGGCCTTTTCAATGGATTCCCATGGAAAAAATTTCAAAGCCAAAAAAAAAATAAAAAAGATACAATAATAAAAACAAACCCTAAAACCATAGTATACATACTTGTCGAGGACCAAAGGATCCCGAACCAGACTATATATATACATATATATATATATATATATATATATATATATATATATATATATATATATATATATATATATATATATATATATATATATATAATAAACATTTAGGTATAAGTTTACATTTAGAGAGGGACATATGGTACATCTAATTTATTATACTTTAAGCTATAATACACACACACACGCACACACACACTTTTAAGATATTTGAGAATGGTTCAAGACCTCTAGGAGCGACAATGCAGATTCTAGGTTTTGGAGGATCCTATCATATTTCAAACTTAGCCATATTTCAAGGTTTCAAGATTTCAACGAGACATCATAGGAGGGATGAAGGCTACATGAAGGGTTGTAGGTATGATATAATAGTATGAGAACATCTATTGAAAAGTTTCATGAGCTTATCCCACTCCATTCCTTATGCACCCTTGAAGGTGTGCATTTAGGAAGATTCGATGTACCAAGGAGCCCCTACACATTATATGATTTATGGTTAGTATATGATAAAGTTATAAAATAATGGGAGTGGCATTCTTGGTTTTGAGGACAATCTAGATGATTTATTTTAGATTTGAATATACATTATGTATTTGAAGTAATGAATGAATGAATACTATATGTTTTTAAGTGTTTTATCTTATATAGACTAAAAATGAGTATTATGCATTATTTATATGTTTTATGTTTTACAGACATTTCCAAATTAAATCTTTTTCAAAATCTATGTTTCTACATTTTAGAAACATTTCCATTTCCATTTCCAAACAACATAGCCTATACCTAATGGTAATATTGTTAATGCCTCTTGAATCCATACAAATATGCCATTCCCCACATTTCTTAGGTGTTAACACTATTGAAACTACACATAGGCTCGAACTTTTTCCTATCAAATTTTTCTCTAACAACTCTTATACTTGTCTCTTAACCTTCTCATTCTTTATAGGTGTCAACTTATATGTTGCCTTATTTGGGAAGCTATGTCTAGGGATCAAATCCATGTAATAGATAATGCTCCTCATAGGTGAAAATCCCTTTCCAAAATCCTTTGAAATAATCTCATCATATTCACTCAACAAATTATACACTTCAAGTGGAATTGTACTTGCCTTATCTACTGTCCCAATTTGCATGGGTTTATGAATGAAATCAAAATATTTCTTCTCCTTCTTTGCCTCATTCAAAAAATGTTTTTCAGTAACTATCAACACTTTAGGACTATTGCCCACTTCTTCTCCCTTGTCCTTCAATGGGCTCAATGTAAACCTCCTACCATCCTTCACAAGTGTGTAGGTATTTTCTCTACCATCATGCACAACCTTTATATCAAACTGACATGGTTTACCCACAACACATGACATACATCCAAAGGTATAATGTCACACAAAAATTCATCATTATATGATTCAATCTAAAAATTAACCACACATTACTCATTCACTAAAATATAATGTCCCTTTTGCCACCAAGACACCTTAAATAGATTGAGATATATTACTCTTTTCAGCTCAAGCTTTTCTACCATCTCATTATATACCATGTTATTTGTGATACCACTATCACCAATATTTCTATAACACTTACCTCCAGATTTGCATATGGTTTTGGAAATATTATTTATTTACACTAGTTCATTTTCCTTCTTTGTTGGTTTTGGCAACACTATCTTCCTCACGAGAACCTCTCCATGTTTTGGTTCATCCATGATATTGGATGATGCAACCCTTTTCTCATCTACTTGTGCAATGTGATTTCTAGCCCCATTCCTTCTACTATTGTTTCGTAATGCTTTTTGGAATTAAAACACTTTATGCCCACATCTCCACACTCAAATCATGGACCCATGAATCCTCTACCATAGTATCCTCTTCATTTTGGAGTATGATTATGATTTTGAGAAGTGTTAACTTCTCCATCATGAGTATGCTTTCCTCTATTAGTATTTTCTTGACTTCTTACTCTAGAAAACCTTCCTCTACCTCTTGTTGTGTTTTATTATCATTTTGAAAAATTCTATTATGCCTTCAATACACATTGATAGACTTCTTCTATCAACTTCAACTTGATCATTCCAAATTCATTTTTTATGGAAATATGAAGATCATTCAGTTGCCTTGAGATCTTATCTTCATCATATTCTACATGACCAACCCAAATGGTGAGCTTGGAAAGCTACTTCATGTAGTTCTTTACACTCATTTATACTTGTCTTAAATTTTAATTTTTTTAAATAAACTCAATTGATGGTCATAAGGTAAAAACTTACCTTTAAACTTTTCAATCATCCTATCCCAAGTCTTTATTTTGTCCTTCCCTCTTCTCACCCTTTCTAAGTACACATGTTTTCACCACAAGGCCAAATGTCCCTTCAACTTAGTGCAACCAAATTTCACTATCTTGGGATTATTCATTTGCATATAGTCAAAATACTTTTCTAACTCCATGATCTAATCAATAAGTTCCTCAGGTCATAAAGTTCATGAATAGTTAGGGCTTGCCTCTCATCTTGGTAATGGATTTCAAAAAATTGTCCTCTGGTTCATCTACCAACTCATCAATTTGAACCTATAGATCTTCTCTTTCATCATCATTTATATTTTTGACACCGATTCCTCTCCATTTTTTAGTCTCCATAGTATCCAATCTAGCTTGGATTCCTCTAAACATCTTTGCCAAGTTTATTACTCTAGGTTCCCTTCTTCCTCTTCTAAAAGGTAATCCTCTATGTAGCATTTCTCTCTTTATAACTCTCAACAATACTAATGCGTGACTCTTTCAAAACCTACAACTGACTCAACTAGAGCCTTAGACACTCAACCAAACAACATAATGTTTCTTTGATAGTAGTAATGAAGACAAGAATGAGGGGGGAAAATGAATGGTTGTCTTGTTCTCCAGCTTAGACTCACTAAATCTCCAAATGGACCCACTTAAAATATAGACTCAAACTTAGAAAAAAACACATATTCTTTAATACTTTGAATGACAATTTTATAAATATCTCATACACACACACACTCACTGACATACAACATGAAGAAGGTTACAACTAGTTCATTTCTTCCATGGACTAGATATTCTCTCCTCTTAGTCTTGAACACACCTCCCTAGCAAGTTTTTCAAGTTATTTTTACCCCCTTATCTTGATCTCCTTTTTGGAAATTAGAACTAACTAAAGCCTTTCCTAATTAACTCTTCTCACCTCTTACCAATTGATCAAGATCTTCACTAATTGTTTTGAAAATCTATAGTGACTATTTCAAGTGCCCTATTGTTGGAAAATGGTCCACAATTTAAGTTTTTTATTTTGGATAGTTACTTTACCCTTGTATCCTCTGTAGACAAAACTTCTAATTATTGTAGACTGGTGGTTTCAAAGCTACTGCTTATAATAAGTGGTGGTTTTGTCATCCCCCCAAAAAGGATCCATTTCATCTCTGAAGATGATTGGAACATGCTTTTCATGAAGTTCACTGGGTGTTGGATTTCTAATGATGTTCCTTATAATAATTTTAATCATCTTTGACACTCTCAATGATGTCAAGAATGTTGAAACATCATAAGCATGCACAAACATAGACTCATTTTTTTGGTTGATGCAAGATCGCTAGTTGACTTGAATGCTCCTAGATCAAAATAAAAAGTATTATGTAGGTATATCTTGGTAGGAATAAATATAATATGTTGTATATATTTGTCAAACATCTATTTATCACTTTCCTCCCATGGAGGAATAAATGGTACAAAATTATCTAGAGGTATGGATGTAGAATATAGAAATGGATAATATCTACCCTCTTTTGAGATGTGGGAAAAAATATGAAGCACATATCTCAAAATAAAAGATAATGCACACCATGTGTAAGATGGGAAATAAAAGCATTGATGCTTATCATAATAATATATCATCATGAAATGTTATATGTCATAGATAAATGAACATAAAGTATAATCTATATAAGTGCAGGTCTAACATGCCCAAATAAATCAAGATATAAGCAATGTAAGAACAATAACAATGAGATACAATACAATACAATGTATAATCTCTAAAATAACATGATCTAATACAATCATTCCATTAATAAATATATCAAAATAAATCTAACACAAGGAGTTTTTCCCCCATAGATACTTTATAGGAATCATGGAAACATAGGATAGCAAATAAAAACATCTACATGATATGAATCATGAAAAATCAAAGACAACTATGCATAATATAGATCATAGCACTAATCATATAGTAATGCAAAGAAAATAAGGCAAACAAGGTAGGCACACTAATCATAAGGTAATCACACCACATAGAGTAGACATAACAAATAATGTCATGCACATATTATATAGAGAAAATAGAGCAATCAAAGAATATAGATCACATAATGACAACCATATGACATATATTATGAAACAAAATCAAAGACCACACATAGAACATAGGGGAAACAAGAAAGACATACCAAACAACAGGCATATGGAACAAATATGTCAAGCACATTCGAATCAAAGCAAATTAGAGGAAGTGAAGCAAATATACATCTAAGCACAAAGTAACATTGAAGTAAAATATAAAATACACCAAAAACATGAGCATGCATAAAAACATAAAGTATGCAAAGGTACATGCAATAAGTAAGATAAATCAAGATATATAAAATCACACAAAAACTTAAAATGATAAAGGAAATCACAAAAGATATAACTTTAAGCACTTTCATGGGATGCCCCCAAAATTCCCTCAGTAATCATAAAAGATGCCCCTATCAAACTATGGATCCATAATCATATGTATGTACCTTTATATCCTACATATATCTCAATAATATCATTAGTAATATGCATGTAAGCAATATAACCTCTATCAATAGGCAAATAACTCTAGTATGCCAAGATGTGAGTGCATACCCATTAGAAATTAAAGATAAGGGAAAATAAAAATTAGAAGACATGAAATAGTCAAATAAATAAGGCAAAATGAAGCCAATGAGAAAAAATAAGAAGAATAAATAAGGGGGATCCCTACTAACCTACAAATTCTATCATAAATTTGTATGTTATGGGGTATGTGGCCTCAATATATAATGTGTTGTCATCATGTGGAAGTTAGTGCAGGATTTTAGGATGGGAATAACAAACAAAGGCAAGGGTGGGAATACAAATAAATTAGTATAACTGAGCAAAGGGAAGGATTAGAAGAATGATGAAATATGTATGTAGACATCCAATTTTAGCACAAGACCCTTTTCTATAGTGTCTTTCCCATGTTTTGTCATGCTTGCTACACTTTTGTATAATTGATCATTTATAGGACTTATCCTACCCGACAATATCCTCATTTGGTCCTAATCCTTCCAAATGCATCAAATATTTCTCTAAATTTATTAGTTCTCAAGGTTAAGCCTATTTACATACATTTTTATACTGTTACTCAAACCTTGCATTATAATTTTACTTTAAATGGGATCATCAATCTGGATGATCTTGTCCTCCATCATTTGGTGAGTCCTTTTACCTTTGGTCATGTTCCTTCTGACTTATTTGTTGCTTCTTACTATTTCTCGAGCTAGCCTAAGTTTGAATCATGTCCTAGAGCATCCTATTTATACCAAGTCAATCTAGGTCACTATCCTTGCATAAGAGAGAGAAAAACATCTAAGAGAGGGATCAATAGTCTATTATTTTGATCCATAATTCAAGTTAGTGCCAACACTTGACATATCTTTTGTTATACTTGTGATAGATTTATCTTTATGTATCACCCTTTTGTATCGAAAGAAGTTTTAGGTATATTACATGCAGTTATTTCTTCACATCCAAGAAAAGTAGGTCCAAAACCATTGTTCAAAATAATATTCACATTGTATAAAACTATTTTGATGTCTGATTTTAGCATTCAGGATATGTAGCTACAATTCCCATAATGGTTTCTTGACCCATAACTTTGTTTTGTTTCAAGTCGATGGAAAACTAGGTTAAAAAATGAAGATGACACCATTTATGAATTTATTCCCTTTAGATTAGAGAAGCACATGGATGAAAGGTAAAAAATTCAATGGTACACATGCACAAGATAATTCATAATCAAAAATTCAACATAGGGCATGATCAATGTAGCATGACAAGTGTGATGGTCAAACTAGTAGATCGATGATCCCACCTAGGGCATGGCTGGTGTAGGCACCAATACCATCCCTATGTAGTTAAAAGTCCAAATTTTAAACATAGGTAAATATAGACCACAGTCTAGATCTACACTCAAAAATTGAAAAAACATTAAAATGAAATCACTCCATCATATTTTATCTCTTTTCAAGTTCAATTGTCAATTTTAGTAGTTTTTATATTCTTGTTTGATATTTTTAGTCACTCAAGTAGATCTAAAAGTACTATTTTACATTATTGTATGGTACATCTCCATAGTGAAATTATTTTAACTTGTTTTTATTATTACATACTAAAAATATAAACCAATATATGGGAATAAGGAATCACAAGAAGTAAAAAAGGATAGAGAGGAAGGAGGAAACTTGAAGCACATAAGCAATGGAATAAATTGGGGAAGAAAGGCAAAATAAAGGACAACCAAAATATAAGATTGAAGAAGGTAACTTACAAATTCAAATAAGAATAGTCAACAAACATGGGGAAAGATAGGAAAAAATGAAAGTAAAGGAATATCTAAATGGGTAAACAAATAAGAGAAAAAAGCTAAAAAAGAAATAAGGGTTCCCAAAATCTACACACCAAACAACATAATAAAGAAGGCTAAATCAAGCAAATAATTAGAAACCAAGCAAGAAAGGAAATCAATAAACTAAAGGAAACTATAAACTTAAAAATAAAGATAGCTTAGGTACAAATACAGGGGATTATAAATAAATGCTAACCAAAAATTTTAGGTGAATCATTAACATATTGTGTATAAAGAGTAAGATCAGGGTGTCTATGTGTCCATGAGTCTTACCATCATTATTGTCATCAATATAATTAACGTCATTGTAAACATCTATATTATCCATTGTATCTTTTTGTAATGTAGTCTTCTATCTTATCTAAATGTTAGACTAAAAAATTGGATCATTTGTATGTGTTTTTTCTTGTATAGGTGCAAGAGGTTGTGATAAATATACCTTGCTACGTAGGAAAGTAAATACTTGAACTTTAAACTCACTTATTTGAGCATTATTTTTGAATTGCTTCAATAAATCCTTAGGTATAACATTATGTTGAACTTGTATTAGAGGATCATAGGTAGTTCCTTGAATAGTAACCACTTGACCATCTGAATGTCCCTTTTAGGGTAGAATTTAACAATTATAGAATTTAGAATAAACTCTTAAAATGAAAATACAAGTTCTTGTCAGCCATTTCTTGGCCCACATACCATTGTTTGTGAAAGTATGAGAAGATAGTATTTTAAGCAGGAAATGGTAAGTCTTTAGAAGACTTGTGATTTTTGGTAGCCCATGACTTAAATGGATGTATGAGTTACAGAGTTAGAAAACTCTGAAGTAGTAAGTAACAAGGTGTTAAGGACCCAAAATGGTCTTGAACAGAAGGCTTCAGGTTATCTCAATGTGAATTCCTCAGGGTTTCCAAAGGGGATAACTTCAAGTTTCTAGGGCAACATAGCTTTTTCACATCATGAGTAATTAGTAATGAGAAACCTAAAGTAAGAAGCTCTAAAAGCCTTGAATCGGTCATGGGCCGTAAAAATCAAGTTTTTGGAAGTAAGTGACTTCCTAGGTTGTAAGTAATGAGACATCAAAAGCTTGATTTGGTCTTTAAAGGTGCTTCTCAGATTCTCAAAAGGATAAGTATTCTCCAAAGAATACTCCAAGGGTTATTGACAAATTCAAAGGTAATTTCCTTCTCCAAGTGGATAGTTGCAAGTTTGCCGAAGGTTATCTTTCCCTTCAGGATGACCATTTCAAATTTTGTGAAGGTATATTTCCCTTTAGAAAAGACCATTTGTAAAAGCCTAAAGGGTCCTTTACCCTTTAGGAGAGTCCTTAAAAAATCCCATGAAAAATAATTCCAAAGGAAAGGAACAAAAAAACAAAAGTCTGAAGGGTATGTTACCCTTCAGAAGGTGCCATTAACAAAGTTCTGAGGGGCCTTTTTCAATTTTTTTGAAGGACAATTTCCAAATAAAGAGGACTATTTCAAAATTCCCGAAGGGTATCTTTCCCTTTAGGAGGACCATTTTTAAAGGCTAAAGGGCACTTTTCTCAATGAAAAGACCATTTGTAAAATCCCAAAGGGTCCCTTACCCTTTGGGAGAGTCCTTACAAAATCCCATGGAAAATAATTCTGAAGGAAAGGAACCAAAAAACAATTTCGAAGGAATTCCTTTAGGAAATGATACAAGGAAAATTCTAAAGGAAGAGAGCAAGAAGAAAACTTCAGACAAAAATTTCAAAGGAATTCATTTAGACAAATTATCCCAAGGAATTCCTTTAGGAGATTTGCCCAAGACAAATAGATCCCGAAGAACAAAAGAGCAGATAGAGTCCAAAGTTGGAGAGATCAGAAAGCCTGAGTTACTCTACATAGAGTAAATTAGGATTTTTCAATGAATTAGCTTGAAAATATTTATAATTCAAGTAGCTTTGAAAACCTAAATTACATAGCAAAGAGTAGATCAGGTTTCCAATGTTGCTTGACTTAATAAGCTTAGTCCAATGGCATTTTCAAAGGATCAACAGTGCACGAGAGTCATGATCAGACAAATGAGAGGCTACCAAGTGGCTCAAAGACATCCAACTAGTAGGGAGATCAATGATCCATAGGTTTCCATGACAAAAAAATCCATGGTGTAGGTCAAGGATCTGAGGTAGCTTCCAATGACCAATCAGTGCAAAGGGGAGTCCAAGCGGTTGGTAGCTAGTAATTTATAAAGGTTCTTGTCCTTAAATATGGTTGGCTCGTGACAAATGACTATCCAATGTAAAAGTGGCATAGTTTAACCAATTTTTTCAACATATGGAGATGTGTATCCCTTTTCAATAGGACACATAAAGGAGAAGGTCATCATGCCATCTTTAATACAAAGATCAATATAGTCACACCAAGAAGCGACGTTCTAGCTACCTATAATATAGCTTATCAAAATCCTCCAAGATAGAGACTTGAATGCATGAATGGATCAAGGATATTATACAATAAACCTAAAATGGTGCATTTCATGGCAAAAGGAAGGAAAAAGTGGTGGTTATAGGAATTTATGGTTTCCATTCCTAGTTTCTCATGCATTCTCATCTTCTCTTCCCCCTTTTCTATTATAAATAGAGGCCTTAGATCCAAGAAATTATCTTTAGACTAGAAATAAAATTAATCTACCAAAATAACTTTGTAAATTACATTTTTAAGTAATAAATATTAATTTTTACCTATCCCTTGTCTAAAAATTGCATTGAGCAAGCTTGTGCACAATGGCTTTGTGAAGAAGTGTTCTTTCATGCCCATTGTCCTTCTTTCTTACCTATTTTTAGGTGTTTTCAAGTTAATTACAGGTCTGGACTTTAACTCTTTTCACCATTAATGGATGCTTGGTGTGTATTTTTAAATTCTTATTCGCTTCATGTATGGTCCAATGAGCCTAGTTTACAAAATACTTATGCAAATTAACTAGTTGTGAGGTTATGTAAGTAAAATTTATCTTATGCTAAATTAGTGTTGATTCCTAGACTAAGTGGATCATTTATTTTGGTTCATCACCTCCCTTAGCTTATATTTCCTTTCATGTTATCCCCTTATCAATTTTCCTTAGCCAACAATAGATTTTTGTGTGGGAATCAAGATCTGAAGTGAAGCATCTGAGGAACTAGCCTCATTAAAAATCCTATAGATTCAACCTCAACATAGGATACCCACATCCTAAGTTTGTTCCCATGCTTATAGTTAGAAGTGAGAGAGCCTAAAAAACTCTCCCACAAAGGGTGCAATTCCAAGCTACAATAGTTTTGATTTTTTATAAAACCCTAACCACAAAAAAGTTTAGAATTTTGGAAACACTTATTTTAGATCAAAATATAATATTTAATTTCCACTTACCCTTGCACGATATGGAAATTCAAATATTAATTTTTGGGGTGAAACCCTTGAACATCAAATCTGATTTTTAGTCTAAATACAACCTTGTAAATTAGAATTAAAAAAAATTGATAGTATGAGTGAAAAATAATAATATTCAACCCTAAAACAATATCAAGGCCAATGTTTGACCCTTTTAGTGAATTCACCCCATTTTTAGAGGATTCTATCTATGGCCACCTCCCAAACACTACCCTATGGTTGTGTCCACCTCAATGAAACCTTCAAATAGCTATGGCCACCCTCAACTGGCTCCCAAACTATTTTGTCACCCTTCAATTAGGTCCTAGCTACCAAAAAAGGTGATATTTTGACCAACTTCAACCCCTGAATAAAGTCACCAAGATGAATTTGAGGGTTTTCATCCCCAAATTAGAAAGCTAATGAAGGTTTTCTTCTAAATGGTTAAAGGTGCAATCAAGCATGCTTAACTTCAAAATAATTTATTGTTAGATAATAGATAGATCCCAAAAATAAACCTCTCCAACTTATTTTCTACCTTTATAATTAAACTCCAAACTTATTTTATATTAATAATAAAACATAATTTTCCGACATTACTTTTTGGCCACTTAGTCATATTATTAAGTTTACTTTAAAATATTTAAGAATGTGTGTGTGTGTGTGTGTGTGTGTGTGTGTGTGTGTGTGTGTGTGTGTGTGTGTGTGTGTGTGTGTGTGTGTGTGTGTGTGTGTGTGTGTGTGTGTGTGTGTGTGTGTGTGTGTGTGTGTGTAACAAATTTTGACCAAAGTGTGAACTAGTTTGGGATACAATCGGGGGCCTAGATCTCCATGTGAATACCACCTATATACTATATATTACCATATGTATACCAACAACCACCACTAGCCTCGAGAATAACCAATGGTCATTAATTACCCTAAAAATACAACTAATGGCCACAATCAGCCTCATATGCCTTTTCTGAGATTTGAACTTGGGTAGGGCTTGAAACAACCAATCCTCTTAACTAACTCACCTACTAATCTATAAACTAGACAAATAGTTTGTGAAATGGATACTAAAATATCTCAATTCCTTAGTTAAATATAATTGGTGCAGAAAATTTGGGACTGAGTGAAATTAATCAAATAACTTTTAAAACTCATTCCCCTATGTAAAAAATTTTGATTCTATGTCATTTACAACTTCCCATTTAGTTCTAGTATTTTATCCATTCATTTTCAACTGAATTAAACAAAACACATAATTAAAATGAAAGGGAAAGTGACACTAGTGATAACAGAGTTCACCCATAATTTAGGCTATGTCTCTAGGATTGTAGTTAACTACGATCCAATCCATAAAAATGATGCAAATATACACTTTTCAACTTACATCATAAGTGGATTTTAAGAAACTTGTATCAATGATATAATCTAATAGTGAAGGCTCTAAGGTAATCATCCTTCATCAACAACATTTATATTTATTCTCTATGCAAACAGGCAATATTTTCTCCAATCAGAGTATCTATAACACTCTAACAAAAGGGAAATCCTCTAGTTCTCATAGACAACTATGTACATCCCTCCATAGTCATTGACTTATAAAATAAATATAATTAAAATCATAGTTACTTGATAATAACCCTATAACCATATATATCCCATCAAGATACAAGTAGAGGCAATAAAATTATAGTTATTGGTCTTTGTATCAATATAAAGCCACAATACATGTTTCCCTTGTCTACCACATAAAAGGGAATAACCACACTTTTTCTCTTCCTTAATAAAATCCAAATAAATAGAAGGAAACATAATCTCATCTATCTGAGAATCATTTTATGTTTCTAAACACATAGTTCTACATATATACTTCTAGGGCCCAAAGTCTTTACATAACAGAAGAATATATTTATTTTCCCAGATCATACTATCTTTTGTAAATTAAAAATATAAGATAACTAAATCCATTCGAGACTATGTGAGAATACATATGTATGCACAAAATCTTTACTAGTTACTTACCAATGGCTCAGGTGTACCCCATCCTATATCAGTTCTGCATTTAGAGTGAATGAATCTATCTTGTGTCTACCAAGACAATATCCTCTATTCCCAAGACTTTGAAAATAATTATAATAGGCATATGACATCTGTATATAAATGGGAGTGTATTCAGCCCAAGACTTCACCATAGCTTATTTTGCATTGAGTCCATGCTCGTACTCACTACGAGCTTTGAACTTTTGAACCATCTTCCTCTAATGGCTAAATGGCCATCCCAAACTAAAGAATTTCATGTAGACCCTATGGTATCAACAATCATCTCCTCTTTAAATTGGAGGCCTCCACCTCTTTTCCAAGCCTCATAAACTTATTAAAGTGGCCATCTTCACCTATTCAATTTTTCATCCCTTTCCAAATGGATAGACCTTCCAACACCATATCCTTCCAACTAGAATTGGGATGTGGTTGGAGATAAAAGAGAGTCAAATTGGTCTCTCCTCTTCCTTTATCTTAGAGTCTAACAAATTCCTCTCCTTTTGAATTTGGAATGTTTCAATTCCAATCATGTAAAAATTTTACTCAAAGGAACTACATTCACTAGAGACAGTGGAGGAATAACAATAAAGTAGAAACTGATGAACAATAGGTAAAACTTGCTTATTCACCACCATGGCTTAGTTTGTTTAGAGTCCACATACCTAAATTAATATTGAAAATGTGTCTATCACATTGTACCATATCTAATAATAACAACCAAACCAAAAATATCCTTCATCAAATCAAAAATATCCTCAAAGTTCATAGTGATCTCTTTTCAAAAAATCTTCACAAACTCAGCCTTACCAAACCTTCAAACAACCATGTCAAGATTAAATGACCAGCATCATCCCATCCCTACTCAAGCTCTGATGGTCTGTTTCTATTCTTGTCTGCATCATTGGAGAACCTTTCTCTAGATTCTCCATGGTTGAGCCTATAATATGCCATGTCACATGGACCGCCACTCATTATTTGCCTTTGCATCCCATATATATTTATTTGATAATGGATTTGTGTTTTTAAAAGGATATTAAAATCCCACATTTTTTATGTGGAAATATAAAGAAGGCTCTAAATAACCTTATCTTCCAGTTTTTACTCATGGATTTGGCCATGCATGGCATCTTTTTGTTGTATTGAAATTGGGAAGCTAAGTTTGGACTTTAAGTTGGTAATATAGTTTGGAAGCTTTGACTTGAGTTGGATATGAGTTAGATCACAAAACTTAGGTTGGATTTGGGTTACATGATGAGTTGGGTTGGAGTTGGTTACCTAGTAAGTTCAGTTGCATGGCAAGCTAGGTTGCATGATGATTTGGGTTTTCAACTTGAGTTGGATATGAGTTAGATCACCAAATTTGGATTGGAGTTGGGTTGTATGGTGATTTGGGTTAGATTTGGGTTGCCTGTCAAGTTCGGTTGCATGGTGAGTTAGGTTTCACTATGAGTTAGGGTGCTAAGAAATTTTAGTTGCATTGTGGCTTGGAAAAAATAGTAAGGAGTTGGTGGTAGTCCATGTGATGGCTTGAGGACCCACCATGTGGGCTTCTTCAATTTCTCCTCATCCTTCCACATCACAACTAAAAGCATGAAAATAATTGTATGGTAAAAATAGTGTAATTATGGAATCAATAAAACATTGTTACCATACATGGTGTCAAAGTCCCCCTCCATCATAAAAGTGAGCTCCATTGGCTATGTTCTTTGTATCTAGCCTTTTTTTAGAGACTCAAAGAATCCTCCAGATCAAACCTCCCTAAAAAGAGGATTTTATCCTCAAAAGTTCCAAGAATCCAACTAAATCTACTACATGGCTTTCTACATCACACCAAAAAACATGACTCTTCCAAAAAATCAAATGTCCAACTATAATTGAAACCTATATATAGATACTAAAAATAAAAGATGTATCCATTTTCTACCAAATGACCTATCACCCATATAGTCATAATATTTGGCAACTTCTCTCAACCCCTATACTGCATGATGGTTAAAGTATTCTCCTTGTTATCACATAAGGGAAATCATTATGTTACATACATATAAGGATTTACAAATAACTTACACATATGTATCCCTACATGTTTACAAACATAGTCTATCTATGGGTCTTTAAAAGTACACTTACATAATGTGATGGGAAAACATACATGTGTGTACAAAAAGTTTGTAATATAAACATTGCCCATATTATTATGGGACTTAGATGTATACATATCAAGTATGAAAATGTGTAATGTATTTGTCTATCGTAAGGTAAATAATGCACCATACACATTACCTAAGAGTAATCAAGAGAACTAAAAACAACAAAATTAACCGTTGTGTCCCTTGAATCTTTCCTTGTACCTGTAAAACTCCAAACTTGGAGAATTTCCAAAGAGCTTCTTTACAATAATTGTAAGTAAATATCATTAATATTTGAGAAGAGACTAGGTATTTTAAACCTATCTTGAGGTTTCCTTCACCATCTGACTTCTCCCTAATTCATACCTCGACAACTCATCTAATTGAGTTAGTTTCCAAAATATTATCACAATGGAAAACTTGAAAAAGGAGATAGAAAAATTTTACAAATACAAAGGCTATAGATTTCCCTCCTAGATCCATTTAGGAATTCCCTAAATAAATTGTTTGAAGCTAATCATACTAAATAATATCATAGTCATGTTTATTTGAAACTATCTAATTAAACCATATAATCTATAAGGGTTATTCCCTCTTGATGGCTTCAATTAACTAAATAGTAGTGGTTTTATCTTTTCAACTCTACTTTATCAAGAGTTAGATGATCCATTAAAAATTAAAAAAGGATTTCAAAAACAAATTTGCATATAGGTATATTTTATATCCAGAGTACCCCACACAAAGGTACTTTGAAAATAACTCATACCTCTTTGCAAGACTATGAAATGTATATGATGAGTACTAGCTAGTTCATGTTGGTGTCTTAAATAGCTCCCTATTTTCTTCCTATAACTATCAACAAAATTGTGAACATATCAATATATAAACTAGTTTAAAAACTCAAAACTAAAAGTGCAAAAACTTGTCCAATAATGAACATCACCTTTTTGCAATTTCCATATCTTACCACGGAACTGGTCTTTTCACTTGTTCTTATCATCAAGGACATAGGAATCCATAATATGATTAGTAATCTAAAATAATAAGGCTACACAACTAGATAGCTAGACCAAAATATTATGTTAATACGAATATGAAATCAGATTATAACCATACCTCAATCTACCCCTGTGTAAGACTGGTAATTGAATTGTAATTGTTTCCTCTCAGACGTCCATCACTAAAAGTGCCTTTCACTTTATCTAAATTATTTCCAAGGAATAAAGGTTTTTCCTTTCAAAATACCATCTCACACTTTAAGTGATAATGTGTTTTTTTCATGTGTATTGATCCTGCAGGGCTAGTGGTTCTAGAACCTTGGATGTTAGAAGCTTGTCTTCTTTCAATGAATTGGAACACCTTCCAATTTCCCTTCACACTAGCCTCCTTGCTTGGTGAACTCAAATAGAAGAATCAAAACCAAAATTTGATATTTAAAAACTCTAAACTAAAGTATATCACATCTGAAGCAAGGTCCTATAATCACTTGCTCTGATACCAAATTTAATCCATAAACCAGACAAACAGTTTGTGAAATAGATACTAAAATATCTCAATTCTTTAGTTAGAAATAATTGGTGTGAAAAATCTAGGATTGATTGAAATTAATCAGATAAATTTTAAAACTCATTCTCGCATATAAAAACTTATAATTTTGTGTCATTTACAACTTTCCATTTAGTTTTAGTATTATATCCATTCATTTCCAACTGAATTAAACAAAACATAGAATTAAAATGAAAGGGAAAGTGACACCAAAAGTGATAACAGAGTTCACCCATAATTTGGGATTCATCTTCTGGATTGTAGTTAACTACAATCCAATCCATTAAAATGATGTAAATATACACTTTTCAACTTACATCATAAGTGGATTTTAAGAAACCTATATCAATGCAAAAATCTGATCGTGAAAGCTCTGAGGCAATCACACTTCATCAACAACATTTATATTTCTTCTCCATTCAAATAGGCAATATCTTCTCCAATCATAGTATCTATATACTCTAAAAAAAGGGCAATCCTCTGGTTCTCATAGACATTTGTGTACATCCCTCTATAGTCATTCACTTATAAAATAGAGAAAATTAAAATCACAATTACCTGATAATAACCCTGTAACCATACATATCCCTTCAAGGTACAAATATAGGCAACAAAAGTATAGTTACTAGTCTTTGTATCAATACAAAGCCATAATACATATTTCCCTTGTCTTCCACATAAAATGGAATAACGACACTTGTTTTCTTCCTTGTTGAAAGCCAAATAAATAGAAGGAAACATAATCTCATCTATCTGGGAATCATTCTATGTTTTCGAACACATAGTTCTACATATATACTTCCAAGGCCCAAAGGCTTTACATAACAAAATAATATATTTATTTTATTGGATCATACTATCTTCCATGAATTAAAAATAGAAGATAAATAAATCTATTCGAGACTATGCAAGAAGACATATGTATGCACAAAATCTTTACCAATTACTTACCAATGGCTCAGGTCTACCTAATCCCATAGCAGTTCTACATTAAGAATGAATGAATCTCTCTTGTGTCTTCCAAGACAATGTCCTCTACACCCAAGACTCTAAAAATCCTTCTAATAGGCATACGACATCCATATATAAATGGGATTGTCTTCAGCCCAAGACTTCACCATGGTTCATTCTGTGTTGAGTCTATGCTCGTGCTGGAATGATATTAATTCACCAAATACGTAGATATACATTAGTATATCACAATGATATGGAAATATAGAAAAAAAAATATTAATAATAGATAAGCCACTTCGAGGGGGTAACCTCCCAAATGCTTTCAATAAGAATGAATACTCAAATATATCATGAATAACTAACCATACCTCTTATATATAGTATAAAAAGGCCATGCACCACCCATAGGCTGACCTAATAAGTAAATGAATGCATAAATAAATGTAAAATAATATGCAAAAGGGTTATGTAAGCTGCGAGTCGACTACACATATCCTTAGACATGTCAACGGTTAAGGGCATAACATGCCCCTCCCTTTCAAAACAATGTTGTCCTCAACATTAAAGTAATCTCAGATGTTGTTGTAAGAATGATTCATCCTCCTAGGTAGCATATTTAGAAGATAGATTCTTCCATTTGATCAGATACTCAAAAAACAATCTAGACCATAGCTATTTAGTGCGTGTTTGAAGGACCTCTAGTCCAGGATCAAGAATAAACCTCCATTCCTCATCTAATTATGGTAACTCGATTTGAGTGGTAACTTGATTTAAGTGGTAACTCTTTTTCCAATGGACTTCTTAAGGAAAGATACATGAAATATTGGATGAATATGAGTGGATCGAGTAAATTCTAGCTTATAGGCCACACTACCAATTTTATGCAAGATCTGATAAGGGCCATAATACTTGGGGGATAACTTATTATCCATTTTATATTGCTTCAAGGGCATCTGCTTATATGGGTGCAAGTAAACAAACACCCAATTACCAATTTCAAAATGCCTCTCACTCCTATGTTGATATGCCTATTTCTTCATGAAATTATTTGGGCCAAAGCTAAATTTTTATGCAAACTAACAAGGACTTCATGTTGATGTTGAAGGTGTTCCTCCATTGTGCATACCTCTAGGTGAGTCTTCAAGGGTGAAGTGAAGGATAAAGGATGGTATCCATACAATGCCATAAAAGAAAAAAAATTGGATGAACTATGCACTGAAGTATTATACCATCATTCAACCAAAGGTAGCCATTGAACCCATTTATCTTATTTATCTGACATAAAAAAATGAAGGTACCCTTATAGACACTTGTTAACTAACTCAATTTTTCCATCGGATTAAGGATGATAGGATGAGCTATGATCCAATTGGGTTCCCAAACATGCAAATAATTCTATCCAAAAATTACTAGTGAATATGGGATCTCGATCACTAACAATAATCTTGGGAGTACCATGTAATTTTTGAACTATATTGGGAAGGCAAAATCTACTCTATTGGACACCAATAGTTGAGATAAAGAATAAAAATGATCATACTTTGTGATTCTATCCATAATAACCATGATAATATTTCTACTTTCAGATCGAGGTAACCCAGTAATGAAATCCATAGATACCTCTTCCCATCATTGACTAGGATGGATAAGGGTTGTAAAAGTCCTAGAGTTTTAATCATTTTACCTTTATTTTAATGACAAACCATAAATTTAGACACATATTTTTTTGCATCCCCCTTGAGTCCTTTCCAAAACAAATCTTTATTAACTCTATGATAGGTTTTCAAAAACCCTGAGTGACTGCCAAGTGGAGATGCATGAAGTTTTTGAAGGATTTTATGTTTGAGAATAGAATACTAACATAGATATAATTTATCTTTATACCATAATGCATTCCCCTTCCATGTAAATTTTTCAATCCCATCGAAACCCAATTGTAGATTTTGAATCAATTCATGGGTAATATTATCATTCTCTCATTCTGCCCTTGCTTCTTTGAGCTAGTATGCCTTCCAAATGGTCATGGCACATAACAATGCCTCTATCGGTTCATCTCACCTAGATAATTCATTGGCCACCACATTTTATTTTCCTTTATTATAGACTATTTCACAACCTAACATTGTAGTAACCCATTTTTGTTGTTCTTCAAAGAATAACCACTGTTCCAAAAAAAATATAAGGCTATCATGATCAGTCTTTACCTAAAAGTGATGACCCAATAGATAAGGTCTCAATTATTTGAATGCCTGTAAAATAGCCATCATCTCTTTCTCATAGATGGTTTTGAGTTGATTTTTACCCCTCAGTTGATGACTTTCAAAGGTAATGGGCCTACCCTCTTGCATGAGTACTACACCCATACCCTATCTAGATGCATCACATTCAACCACAAAAGTTTTAGAAAAATCTAGATTAGCCAATATCAGGGTGGTACACAAAGCCATTTTCAGTTGTTTAAATGCCTTGGTATTTATATCAGTCCACTAGAAGGATTCTTTCTTCAATAAAAAAGTGATTAATGTTGAAATACTACCATAGTGTTTGACAAACCTACGATAATAATTAATTAGCCTCAAAAATCCCCTTAGTTTCTTGAGTGTCTTGGGAATCTACCATTCCATGATGGCTTGGATTTTTTTAGGATCAACTTTTACTCCCTCATGTGATACAATATGACCAAAATATTCCACTTATAGAACTCCAAAAGCACATTTGGATGGTTTAGCATACAACTGATGTTGTTCAAGAACTGAGATAACTTGTTTCACATGATGCAAGTGGTCTTCCCAATTTTTTCTATAAATAAGGATGTCATCAAAAAACAAAAGTAAAAAATTTATCAAAAATGACCTAAAAACTATCTTCATCAAACTTTGGAAGGTAGATGGTGCATTAGTGAGACCAAAAAGCATGACCAAAAATTTGTAATGGCCTTCATGAGTACAGAAGGCTATTTTAGGAATATCCTCATAAATCTAAATTATATGATACCCAGAGTGAAGATCTAATTTGGAAAAATAAACAACACCATGTAATTCATCTAAAAAATAATCATTTATAGGAATAGGAAACTTATCTTTGATAGTGAAAATTTTGAGCTCTCTATAAGCTGGGCACATCCTCCAAGTTTCATCCTTCTTTCACACCATCACTACTAGATAAGAATATTCACTTTGGCTATGGTGAATGGTACCTACCTCCAACAACTCTTATACCATTTTTTCAATTTCACTCTTTTAGGCATAAGGATATCTATATGGTTCGATGTTGGGTGGTGTATTTTTAGGAATGATTATGATGGCATGATCATGAATATGACTAGGAGGAAGACCTTTTGGCATGGACCCAAAAATAACCAAATTCTCATCCAATATTTTTTGTAACTCAAGATGGGTCAACTCCTTAATTTATTGAACATCAATGGAAAACAAGTGTGCCACAAATCTTTCAGTGCCTTTTTTTAGCATCTTGGTCATTTGATGTGAACTAACCATTTGTGGAGATTTAAATCTTAATCCCCATAGTTATATTGGCTTGCCTTCAAAATAAAAACTCATGAATAGTTCATGAAAATTCATCTCAATAGTACCCAATGTGGTGAGCCATTGAACTCCCAAAACAATGTCAGTCTCTCTCATAGGAATAGTAAACTTATGATAATATATCAAATAGTCCCCCATTGCTAACTTAATACTATGGCATTTTCTAGAACAATTAACTATACCACCATCGACAATCATGACTTAAAATTATGGGGCTAGGTACATGAAACAATTCAAATGAGCATCCAAATTACTATTGATGAAATTATGTGTACTACCTGAGTTAATCAACACTGTGACCTTTTTTTCTTAATGAAACCCACCACCTTAAGAGTTTGAGGGGTAGAAATACTTGCAAGGGCATGGCATGAGATAGTAGGTTGAGAATCTGTAGCTTCATCCTTAGGTCCTTCAAAACCCTCATCAGATGCCTCCTCATCTTCTTCATCCTAATCAACCCCTTCAATGTAAAATAACTTATTTTGAGCACATCGATGACCTTTGCTCCATTTGCTGTCACAACCATAACACAACCCTTTGGCATGCTTATCTTCAATTTATTTCGGTGTCAATCTAGTAGGTTGAGGTCATGACAGAATTAAGAAGGTGTGTTCCTAACTAGTAGTGAAATGATGACCTTTTATCATCTCTTTTTCTTCTACCAAGCATGCCCTTGGTATAGCTCCGGATATAGTTGTGGGGTCAAACATATGAACCTCTAATTGAATATATTTTTATAGTCCACCTAGAAAAAGGTCAGTCAAATTTTCCTCAGTGATATCCTCCACACATAAAGATAGATTTTTAAATTGATTAAAATAATCCTTCACTATTTTTATTTTTCATAGTTTGGATAATTTGTTAATATAGTTTTTAGAAACATTATCCCGATAATGAGACATCAATTCATCAGAGAATACTGACCATGTAACAAGAGCACCAATCTTCTTCTTTTGAGCATAAAACTAATGATACCAGATTACTGGCTTGGGTTCTAGATATAGAGATGCCATAACTACCTTTTGAGAGCTAGGAGTTTGGTGTAAATTAAATAGATTTTTAATTTGAGTGATCCAAGTGAGTGGATCCTTACCATCAAACTCATACAAGTCTACTTTTAGCAACATCAGTTTTACCCCTGTATTAGTGGTGTTAGTATTGAGAGGAGGAGGACCAAAAGGAAAAACTTGAGGGATGTTGAGTGTTAAATGAGATGAAGGGGTTGATTAGGATGAAGAAGATGAGGAGGCATCCAATTGTGTTATGATTTGATGCAACTGATTGTTCATGCCATTAATCTCCCCTTGCATTGTTGATATTTGAGTTTGGACTTGTACATACTTCTGCATTAGGCCATGTAGATTTGATTAGATTTGAGAAATCATATCAGATGATTCAAACTCCATGTCATCCCCTAAAATATTTTTATGGGTGTCTTGTGCTTTTCCCCATCCATGAGTGTCAGGACCAACCATACAAAAGCTTGATGGTGAACCTTATTCTGCCCTATTGACCCAATTTTGACTACTAAGTTTTTTAAATATTTCAGCCTCAAATAAAAAATAAAAAATAATAGACCCAAACTAATTTTTTCCAAGGTTTCCAAAAATATATAAAAAAATTGAAAAAATCACAAATTATGAGCTATGGAGCAAATTTATTAAAAACACTAAAATAATGATAACTTTTTTTAAAAAATCAAAATTAGCTAAAATTTTAATAGAAACTTAATTGAATGACTTCTCAACTCTAGTAAAAAAATTGTAGAGAAACTCATACCTATTTTCAAGATATATCCAAATTTCAAGATCTAGGGTTTTTGACCTAATTATGGCCCAAATCAATGCTTTGATGCCACTTGGAATGATATTAATTAACCAAATAAGTAGATATATAGTATTATATCATAATTATATAGAAATATATCAAAAAATATGAATAATAGATAAGCCATTTCAAGGGTGCAACCTCCCAAATGCTTCCAATAAGAATGAATACTCAAATATATCATGAATAACTAACCCTACCTCCTATATATAGTCAAACAAGGCCATGTGACACCCATAGGCCAACCTAATAAGCAAATAAATGTAAAATAATATGTAAAAGGGTTATATAAGCCACAAGTCAACTACACATATCCCTAGACATGCCAATGGTTAAGGGCATAGCACGTGCTGGCTGTGAGCTTCAAACTTCTAAACTATGCTCCTCTAATGGCTAAATGGCCATTCTAAACCAAAAAAGTTCTTTCAGCCCCTACAATATCAATAGTCATGTCCTCTTTAAATTGGATGCCTCTACCTCTTTGCCAAAGCCTCACAGACTTATTAAAATAACCATCTTCTCCTATTTAGGTTGTCATCCATTTTCAAATTGATATACCTTCTAACACCATATCCTTCCAATTGGAATCAAGATGTGGTTGGAGATAAGAGAGAGTCAAATCGGTCTCTCCTCTTCCTTTATCTTAGAATCCAAAAAAAATCCTCTCATCTTGAATTTGGAATGTTTCAATTCCAACCATGTAAAATTTTTAATCGAAAAATTTGCATTCACTAGAGAGAGAAAGCGGAGGAAAAAAATAAACCAAAAACCAATGAACAACAAGTAAAAATTGCTTATTCATTACCATGGCTTGGTATGTTGAATGTATACATACTTGAGTTAATATTAAAAATGTGCCTATCACATCATGCCATATCTAATAATGGCATCTAGACTAGAAACATCCTCCATCAAGTCATAAAAATCCTTGAAGTCCATAGTGATCTCCTTGCAAAAAATCTTCACAGACTCGACCTTGCCAAACCTTTGAGTAACCATGTCAAGATGAAAGAACCAACATCATCCCATCCATGCTCGGCCTTTGATGGTCCATTTCTGTTGATGCCTACATCATTGGTGAACCTTCTTTCAGCTTCTCTATGGTTGAGCCTATAATACACCATGTCAAATGGATGGTCGCTCATTCTTTGCCTTCACATCCCATATATATTTCCTTGGTAATATATTTTGGTTTTTTTAAAAGGATTTTAAAATCCCACATTTTTTGTGTGGAAATATAAATAAGGATTTGAATAGCCTCATCTTCCATTTATTACTTATGGCTTCGGTCATGCATAGCATCCTTTTGTTACATTAAAATTTGGAAGATAATTTTGGACTTTAAGCTGATAATATGATTTAGAAGCTTAGACTTGAGTTGCTTATGATTTGGATCATCAAACTCAGGTTAGAGTTGGGTTGCATGATGAGTTGGGTTGGAGTTGGGTTACAAGGTGAGTTGGGTTGGAGTTGGGTTGCCTAGCGAGTTGGGTTTCATGATGAGTTGGGTTACATTGTGAGTTAGGGTACGAGGTGAGTTGGGTTGCATTATGGCTTGGAGAAAATAGTAAGGAGTTGGTGGTAGGCCACATGGTGACCTGAGGACCCAACACGTGGGCTTCTCCAATTACTCTTCATCCTACCACATCACAACCAAAAGAAGAAAAATAATTGTATGGTAAAAATAGTGTAATTATGGAATTAATAAAACACTATTACCATAGACAATGGCATAGTCCCCCTCTATCATAAAATTGAGATCTACCATCTACGGTCTTTGTAGTTAGCCTTTTTCTAGAGACTCAAAGAATCCTTTGGATCACCTACATCTCATTGGAATTTAAGAGTACTTTTTATTTTAAAAATATTTTTATTAAGTTACCCAAAATATTAGAAATGATTGGGCCCAACTTAAATAATACTATTAATTGTGTTAATCTATAAAAGGGGACATTACAATCCACCCTTCCCAAAATTGCTTGCCCTAAAGTAATTTCAATCTCCTATGCTCAAGTATCACTATGCCAAAGTGATAGGTCATGCTATAACATACATAGATCATGGATCTTGTACCTGTCAAATGTGATAACTCCTACCAAAAAACATAGTGTGATATGTCTCTGATATCCTAAATGGATAATGCATGCAATCCATATACAAGATGATCCTCCAAAATTTGTTGATGTCTCAAGGCACCATAAACTCCCACAAGATCTAAAGTTATCATATGATATCCCCATCATGTTGTTATTGTCCCATAACTATCAAGTGATACAACCTTTACCAATAATTATCATGGGGTCTAATTCATCCATTACCCATAGCTATATGCTCCCCTTTGATGAAGTCTTCTATCCATGGTATGATAAGATCTTCCATACATTTCATTAAGGCCAAAGGCTACTCCAAGGGTTCACAACTATGTTTTTGTTGCACCCATTTTCTCTTCTCATATGATGAAGGATACCAAACACTTGATTCATGACTATAGCCTTGAGCTCCAGTGGCTCCCATAATGTTATTATGGGTTGATCCCTCTAATTCATGGCACAACACAGCTTTCATGTAAGCTGAAAATAAGATAACAGACACAAGTCACTTGGAATTCCATTTAAATCAACACTATGATGGATATGATGATTATCTTTCATAATAGGACCCCTCTGCTAACATTACTATGCAAGGAAATCCTCCCAAATTAACAAATGTTCAACTATTCTTGACTAAATATTAAAGCCAATAATATAGAAATGATGTAACAACTATAAATATGACAAACCCATGCAAAATTTAGTAATGTGATCGATATAGAGGTAGTAGGTATCCATACAATGATTGAAAGCTCTCCATTAGTCATCACCAATTATAAAATACTCTTTTTTGTGACTGAAAACCCTTACAAAATCACTTGTGTGAGTGCCTATGTAGTGATGTGATGGCTGATAATATTGATGAAAATAACACTAATGTTGGATCTTAGGTCCATTGTTGTTTTGGGTATGTTTTTGTTGTCATATGATGATATCACCTCATCATTTTTTTCATATTCATCACCATGTCTCTCTAATACTTGGAAAATCATCTTCTCCATCCCATCAACACTGGATGCAACCCCATACTCTTCATCATTATCTTGAAATGATAACTAACTTAGCTACTTTATCTCATCCTTGTCTTCTTTCTCCTTCATATTCTCTACCTCTCTTCTAGGATGATTACATTGTTCATTTTTTACACTTGATATTACATTCTCCAAAGTCGTATAAACTACCATAACCTCATATACCTAATCTATCAAGAATTAGAGATAGTTGTGGTCAAGAAATAACCACTTCTCAAATGGAGGTAATGGTTTTACCTAAACAACCTGTATGTCTCCCAGTTGATGCAATTGGACTTCCTCTTGCATGTCTTTTTTGTAAAATCCATGTACAAGCACTTTCCCACTCTCTCTTATCTCCATGATGACTTGAACACTATTCTCTATTATTGTCATATCCTTATCAACTATCTCTTCAACTATCATTTCCATACTATCATCTTGTTTTACTTCTTCACTTCGCTTCTCATACATATGAGCATGTTGGACTGAACCACATTCATCCCTTTTATTTTCTGTCTTCTCCATTGTTGGACCCATGCATAAAAACACACATTAGGGAAATCAAGAGATTTCAACATCACTCCTTAAACTGCTTCATCATGCCTCATAAACATATTGCCTAACTTTCTTCCATTGCTTACATTTTCTTCATATCTTCCATTCATATGATGAAATTTCAAAGGTCCATTCATGATACCCCAAGCATGGTTGTATAATTGCATGCTCTTCTTCAAAACTAGAAGTGTAGTGGTTGGAAACCAATTTGCACTATCCGTACATGCCTCAACACTAATAGTAGGCTAGATTTTTTTCCACCATGTGACTAAAAATCCATTTATAGATGTTATAAAAGGTTAATAGGGGATAGAACTATCACTAGTAGTAAACAAAAGAATGGTACAATAGATGCGATACTAAAATAATTCATAAAATACATCACTGATAGTAATCTAAAAGTTGGAAACAATCATGCACTCTGACTAGAAATACTTCAACAACAATGATACATTGAAAAACACTCAACTTTTTGCTAAGAACCACTAGTATGGTTGCAAAAAAAATGTTGGGAAAGTTGGGAATGTGGATAAAAACATGTTTACAATCTAGAATGGTGTAGAATCTTATCCTTCATAACTTCTACTTCACACATTCAAGGGTGTAAAATCTGTATGTAACTTGACTCCAACAAAACTATGCCTTGTTGAGTCATAGGACCTTGAATAATAACCAAATAACATCTGTTGTACTTACCACCTTCCCACATCCATTATCTTGTTGCCCTAGCAATGGTGACTTTCTCCATAGCCTTGTCTTGAAGTGTAGGACTTGGTTCCAATGAATGATCATCCTTGTAGCTTAAATGATCACTCAGATCCCACTCTTTTATGCACACACCATTTAGAATTTGTATGAAAAGATTTATGTTACCCTTGTTACTCAACGTGTTCTTCATCTTATCACCATTTTTAACATGTTTCCCATGATGACAAAATTCATGCAATGTCATAGTAAGAAGTAATAAATATTAAATATGACTTTCCTTTTCATACCTTGGGATGTAATCAAATTGCTTACCTCCTTTTTCTGATTTAGATGTAAAATATTTTGAGATATTTTTCTTGACACAACCATCATTTAATTCATAATTTCATAATTAGTGGCATCAACTGACATATTATCCTTGCTTACATGCTTATCACTATAGTTACTCTTACTTTCATATAACAATGACTCAATTTTTTCAATGCTTGGAAAATTGATAGGAACTTCTAGCACTATTTCTATTGAAGAAATTTCACTTTCAACTTACACGATGGATTCCTTTATGGGTTGCTCACTAACTTCTTTTAGATTTGAATTCTCTTGCTTCCTGATTTCTTCTTTGGGATCCTTTTGAAGTTTTAGCTTTCCATCTTTATTCTTCAAACTTATATTTCTATTTTTTTTATATACTTCAAAGAATTCTTTAAAGGTATTATAAAATGTGTATATATTAGTCTTCTTATAATATTCATCAAAAGCAAAAAGTTTGACCTCATCTCTATCACACTGCTCTTCCAACCATGCCTCCTAAATAGGATCATTCTTTTGTATTCTTCTAAATGAATCTAGGGCTTTATAGTTGATATAAAATTGCTTCATAAGTTGATTCTTAATATCTTGGATTTTCATTCATACTTCTTATCTTGATTTTTTGTTGATTTCTTCAAGATGATCCTTAGCTTTTTTATTTTATTTCTGTATTTGCATCCACACCTCTTGGTTATGGTATATGTATTCTTCCTTTGGTAAGAACTTAAATCACCAATCCATTGTAGACAACTCAAATCCCATAGTTGTCCAAGAGATGGCTCTGATACCACTAAAATGTCCTTTTTAGAGTAGAATTTAGCAATTATAGAATTTGGGATAAACCCTTACAATAAAAATATAAATTCTATTTTTTTATCAAACCCTAACCACAAAAAAATTCAGAATTTTGGAAACACTTATTTTAGATCAAAATACAATATTTAATTGCCACAAACCCTTGTAAAATATGTAAATTCAAATACTAATTTTGGGGGTGAAATCCTTTAACATCAAATCTGATTTTTAGCCCAAATGCAAGATTATAAATTAGAATTAAACACAAATGATAATATGAGTGAAAAACAATATTGTTCTAACCCTCAAATGGTATCAAGGCCAATGTTTGACCCCTCTAGTGAAGTATCCCCACTCTTAAAGGCTTATTTGAGTTGTGGCTACCTCCCAAACACTACCCTATGGCTATGTCCACCTCAATGAACCCTCCAAATAGCTGCACCCACCCTCAAATGGCTCCCAAACTGCTATGCCACCCTTCAATTAGGCCCTAACTATCAACAAAGGTGATACTCTGCCCAACTGCAACCCCTAAATGAAGTCACTAAGATGAATTTGAGGATTTTCATCCCCAAATCAGAAAGCTAATGAGGGTTTTCATCCTTAATGACTAAACATGCAAGCAAGCATGCTTAGCTTCAAAATAACTAATTGTTAGATGATAGATAGATCCCAAAAATAGGCCTCTCTACCTTTTTTTATACCTTTTTCACTCAAACTCCAAACTTTTATTTTAATAATAAAACATAAGTTGTTTATATTACTTTTTGGTTAGTTATTCATATTATTAAGTTTACTTTAAAGTATTTAAGAATACTTTTTATTTTAATAATAATATTATTATTAAGTTACCTAAAAGATTAGAAATGACCGGGCCCAACTTAAATAATATTATTAATTATTTTATTATATAAAAGGGGACATTACATCATCATGAACATAATTTAGGCACTATTGTAATGCTAATAGAATTGCTCTCATTTGATTAATCCTTGTTATTCCAAACAAAATTCTGTAAGCCCTATTATCCGGTAGTACATAGAACCAAACTAAGATGGTCTTTGGATCCCCTGTGACAAGTAGTGTAATGCATCTAAGTCATTTCCTAGTGATCCCATCATATCCCATAATAATCATGTTGGTATTAGCTAGGTCTCTTTGATGATATCCAAGACTAGTGATAAATTTCTGCATGCACACATTTATAATTGAATCATTATCAATCATAATTCCATTTGTTTCCATTGAATGTGAACCTATGAAAGCTTGAATGAAAAGTTGTCCATTATTAGAGTCATCATTTAGAATCTCATGATCATAAAATATAATTGGAGGAGGACCTTTATGCATTTCATTGACCACACCTACGAATCCATAAAGTGGATGAGCTTTATAAACTTGTGGTGATTGTCTTTGATCTACCATATA
This sequence comes from Torreya grandis, assembly GCA_037957365.1. NCBI lineage: Eukaryota > Viridiplantae > Streptophyta > Pinopsida > Cupressales > Taxaceae > Torreya > Torreya grandis. The sequence continues at coordinate 80,415 of JARHVA010000250.1, forward strand.
AACATTGCCTTTGTCTTTAGATTGAGTGGAATATTTAGGAGAGTATTTATAAATATTTTAAAATGTTGATTTGATTGAGCCATCTATTCATTCAAAATATTGTTGAGATGCTCTATTTAAATTTGGTTGTTATCAATGAGGTCTTGTATCTTATGTTTCAAAGTAATGCATATGTTTGAAGAATGGCTTGTGACTCTAATAATCACAATATGCACTAGCATCATAACTCTTAGGAAAAGGCCTAGATGGATCCAACCCTCTAATGGGAGGTAAAATAAGTATATTGCAATCAATTAATAGTTTAAGTGAATTTTGAGGACTTTCACGTAATCTTGTAAATTCTCTTCATTCTCTTTGTTGTGATAAGACTAGCCTATTAAGCAGTTGATCCATTGCATTCACAACATTCTTGACTTCATTCTTATGTTGAAAAACATTGTCATTACTTTTAGCCTTAAAGTTTGATTTACCTTGGAATTTGGCTCCAATAGAGGTAGGTGTATTGGTCCCATATTTAAGCATGTTGGCCTCTAAAAACTTGATCTCATAGTTTTGAATCACATGATAAAGATACTCAAAAGATGGGTAAGTATTGAAGATCACTTGGTATTTGATGGGTAAAAGAAAGCTTTGAGCGAATATTTTCTAATTCCCTATTAGGTAGTTGGTGAGTCATTTTTGTAACCACCGTCTCAAATGTAAGCACATTTTCACAAACATTCTCATTAGGTCCTTGTTTGAGTTGAGAAATTTGTGAAAACATAATTTTCATGCTAATATTGATCGACAAATGAGCTTGGAAATGATCAGCTAAAGAAATGAAAGAATGCATAGATCTACATGACAAAGGATAAACACAATCAAGAGCGTAATCCTTAAAACTTCTAGGAAATAACTTAGTCAATAATTTATCATTATGAGCAAAATTAAGACACAACATAAAATGTTTCAATATGATGAGAAGGATCTCCTTTGTTAGGTTGTGGAGCTAAAAGCTTCACTGATGCAGACATGGAGAAGGCCATTGGAGGGGTTGCTGAAGGTTGTTAAGCGTCAGAGCAACCGGCGTCGGTCTGATCAGCCGACGTCGGCAGGACAGTAAAGAAGAAGCAACCGACGTCGGTCAGGGATCGGCCGCCGTCGGCCACCTCCAGGTAGACAGGGACCGACGTCGATCGCCTGTGTGGTTCGACTGTGAGCTTATTATGGGTAGTTAGCTAACGAACCAAGTGTTTGCATGATTAGTGATATTTTTAGACTGAGAGCTGCGAATCTAATTATTTTAATTAGATGTCTAATCATTGTTTGGATGAGATCTATATAATAGACTCATGGTTGTATTGGAAAAGTGTTCTAGTTTGAGTTGAGAAAAGTTTTCTCCTTCTGTGTGTGAGGTGAGCAAGGGTGTTCCTCCTAGTTCCACAGTAGTACCAAGGTGTAGGTGCTGGTTTTGGAGAGTCAGCAGGATTCTTCAGGTGTGTAGGATCTTGGTCACAGTTGCATGGCCTATATAGGAGATCTACATGGTAAGTAAGATCGTTGATCTGCAGGTGTATGTGTGTGCAAGGTCAAGGTTCACATGTGTGCAGAACCGGGTTTGATTTGCAGGTGTGCAAGATCATATAGGACAGCAACACAACAGAGAGCAGTATCAGGCAGGAGCTACTTGGAGTACAGGTGTGTACTCGGATAGAGCAAGAGAGGAAGGCAAGGGAGTTCCTTCTATAAGTATGGTCTGTTGAATTGCAGGTTGTTGCAGGTTCATGGGAGATCTACTTGAAGTACCTTGAGTACTTGTGGAGTACGTGGAGTACTTGTGGAGTGCGTAGAGCACTTGTGGTGTGTGTGGAGCACTGGAGGTGAACACCAACTCTGTATTTGAGTTGGGTGTTGGGACCTGAGAGGGAGAGCTTTGGGGAGAAGAATTACTGTTCACTTGAGGTGTGGCGAGCCTCTGAAGAGGTGGTGGAGAAGAAGTGGCATCTTCTTTATTGTATTCTTTTCTGTATAAAGTGTTAATACAATTTGTGTATTGTCTCTCATATCATGTGTTATTCTAAATTCTAGTTACTTGGTGAATCTGGTTTATTTCCGCATATTAAGTTTCTTGGTTTGGTAATCATATTGTGCTCTTTTGGTGGAGCAAGATCCTGACAAGTGGTATCAGAGCTTTTGGTTGGGATACTAACAGATTGGTTTAGATCTAGGTAGTGTGTTTGGTTACAGGTCACTCTCAGGGGTTTCTGATCGAGTGGGAGTAGAGCAATGGCAGATGAAAGTAAGCTAAGAATGGAGGAGTTGAAAAGCACAGATGGTCTCTTAAGGTCCTATGGAAAGAAAGAGCAGGTAAAAGAATATTGTTGGTTGGTAGCAGATCAACATGAAGGAACTGAAGAAGCAGATGTTGTAGGTCATGTGGCACAGGATGCTCTGGGAGGTTTCTTGGATAAAGTTGAATCTTGGATAAAAGATTCGGTTGCCTCTTTCCATGCAGCCCCAGGTAGAGGAGCTAGTAAGCCTTGCCAAAGAATTGGCAAAGGGGAAGTGAAGCTGAAATTGCAGGCGGCCAACACACAGGTGTTGATGAAGGTCATGCAGGTCCCAGGTTTGGAGATATGGCTAATTTCTTCAGAAAGATTGGGTGATGAGAGATGCAAAAGAACTCTCACAGCGGATGCACTTGAATTAGCTGGTGGTAAGAAAATAGGTACCCTTTATCTACTTGTTTATATTACTGATTCTTCTTCTATTGCGGAGACGTGGCTTCGTAGGCTTGGTCACATGAGCAGGAAGGAGATGCATGTTCTTAAGTGGAAGACAGATATATTTGACAGGCTTAAGAATTGGAAAGCCTTGGTGTACTTGGAGGAGATGGCGGATAGAAACCAGTGGATGGTGTTGGATACTTCTGAGCAGAGCAGTTTGGACATGGGTTTTGATTCAAAGGAGCTCGCGGGTAAAAAGTCATCACTCACAGGCGAACACAGGTACCGACATCGGTCAGGAGGAACCGGTGTCGAACAGACAGGTGCCGATGTCAGTCATGTGCAGACCGAAGCCAGCGATGTCAGGCAGGGTAAGACTGACGTCGGTCAGAAGGACTGACGTCGGCAGTAGGTAAGACCGACGTCGGTCAGGAGGATCGACGTCGGTAGAAGGGACACCACAGGGTCGGTAGTCAGGGACAGACGCATGGAACCGACGTCGATCGGATGCAGACTGTGGAGTGACCGAGGTCGGTCACTATAACAGATTTTGGGTGGACAGCACGCTGTCAAGGAGTCTCAAACACCCATATGGAAGACTGAAGACGTAAGTAGGCCCTCAAATTCGTTGTTCCTCTTCTTTATACTTGTTGCTGATTGTACAGCAGGAAGGATCCAGGAAACAGGTGTGAGCTCGGCATGGATGAGGATGTGATTCCTTGGAGGAGAACCAAACAGGTGTTTTTGGTAGGATTGCTAGCTGGATGAAAGCATAGAGACGAATGGATACCTTAGTTAAAGAATAGAGAGAACGGATACGTGATCCGAAAGACCAGGGCATATGGTCTTGAGGAGCTGCAGGATAGTGGTACAAGTTTTGACCGGTGGAGGATGAAGCATGGCTTCAGTCAATGTCAGGGTAACTACTATGGTTTGTCTTACCAGGTAGATGATGAGTCACGACATCATTCTGTTGCTGTATGTGGATGGTATATTTGCTAGCTAGCAGGTTTGTACATACAGGGTTTTGCTGAGCTAAGGGTAAGATTAGTTTAGTGGCATGTCATGAGGAGTTTGAAGCAGCAAAATTCTTTGACATGGGAGACATGGAGATCACTAGTTGATTTTGTCTCGAGTGGGAGCTGATGTGAATCAAGTGTTGGTGAGGTTTAGGATGCAGAGCCGGAGCACACTAAGGGCTGGATAGGTACAGTGTCCAAAATCACATGAGGTCTGGTATAGACCTGAGTATTCCCATGCAGTGGGAGCTGTCAGAGAGTTAGGAGCCAATTCGGGGAAGTGGGTTCTCAGGTATTTGAGAGGGACCAGCATCAGGTATACATGCAGGGTCAGGACTTCACTACATGTGTTTGTAGGTTCGGATGTGGCAGGGTACTTGGATGACAGGAGGTACATCACAGGTTGTGTGGTGGGTTGTCTTCAGGATTGATCTTGAAGAGGGATACAAACTAGGAAATAGATTAGACGGGGTACAGGTATAGGTACAGTGCAGCTGTTTATCTCCAAGTGGGAGATTGTTAGGTTGTGGAGCTAAAAGCTTCACTGATGCAGACATGGAGAAGGCCATTGGAGGGGTTGCTGAAGGTTGCTAAGCGTCAGAGCAACCGGCGTCGGTCTAATCAGCCGACGTCGGTAGGACAATAAAGAAGAAGCAACCGACGTCGGTCAGGGATCGGCTGGCATCGGTCACCTCCAGGCAGACAGGGACCGACGTCGGTCGCCTGTGTGGTTCGACTGCGAGCTTATTACGGGCAGTTAGCTAACGAACCAAGTGTTTACATGATTAGTGCTATTTTTAGACTGAGAGCTGCGAATCTAATTATTGTAATTAGATGTCTAATCATTGTTTGGATGAGATCTATATAATAGACTCATGGTTGTATTGGAAAAGTGTTCTAGTTTGAGTTGAGCAAAGTTTGCTCCTTCTGTGTGTGAGGTGAGCAAGGGTGTTCCTCCTAGTTCCACAGTACCAGGTGTAGGTGTTGGATTGGAAAATCAGCAGGGTTCTTCATGTATGTAGGATCTTGGTCACAGTTGCATGGCCTATATAGGAGATCTACATGGTAAGTAAGATCGTTGATCTGCAGGTGTATGTGTGTGCAAGGTCAAGGTTCACAGGTGTGCAAAACCGGGTTGATTTGCAGGTGTGCAAGATCAGATAGGACAGCAACACAACAGGGAGTAGTATCAGGCAGGATCTACTTGGAGTACAGGTGTGTACTCGGATAGAGCAAGAGAGGAAGGCAAGGGAGTTCCTTCCATAAGTATGGTCTGTTGAATTGCAGGTTATTGCAGGTTCATGGGAGATCTACTTGAAGTACCTTGAGTACTTGTGGAGTACGTGGAGTACTTGTGGAGTGCGTGGAGCACTTGTGGTGTGCGTGGTGCACAGGAGGTGAACACCAACTCTATATTTGAGTTGGGTGTTGGGACCTGAGAGGGAGAGCTTTGGGGAGAAGAATTACTGTTCACTTGAGGTGTGGCGAGCCTCTGAAGAGGTGGTGGAGAAGAAGTGGCATCTTCTTTATTGTATTCTTTTCTGTATAAAGTGTTAATACAATTTGTGTATTGTCTCTCATATCATGTGTTATTCTGAATTCTAGTTACTTGGTGAATCTGGTTTATTTTCGCATATTAAGTTGCTTGGTTTGGTAATCATATTGTGCTCTTTTGGTGGAGCAAGATCCTGACATCCTTTACCATTGAACAATTTGAACTTTGGAGTGACAAACCCTATGGGGAAAGAGTAAGAAATAATTTTGTAAGCCAAGGGGTTAAACAAAATATTATTTAAGTGACCCTAGTATTTGACTTTTGAGACCCTTAAAAAAGCAGTTTAATGTGTTGTTGAACATCATACAAGATTTGCATAAGAGTGGTAATTTTGTGGATTCAAAGACAAGTGGTTGTAGAATAGGTGAGAAAGGAAGCACTATTCAAAGAATCAAATTGAGAAACATTATGAAGAAGAGATGAAATTTGGGAAACATGCTGAGATGGTTGATGAACTTGAGAAGGATTGGGAAGCATTGAAACCAATTTAAGAAGGTAAAGGCACATCAACAAGGTTGCAAGAAATTAGAGGAATAGTATTAGAAGCAAGCTGGGAAATAACCACACTATTAGGCATGAAAGGGGACACACTCTAGAATGTTGATCTACATTATTTGCATTCAAATATCCATTATTCACTCTATAGGGTATATCTTCAACTAGAGGCTCTTGATCTAGGGTTTGATGTTTGACATCTTTCAACACACATAACATTGCATCCATTTCATCAAGATTAGATTGAATGTGATTTCTAGATATAGCAAGTCTTTTAACTCTATCATTCACATCATGGTGGTTAATATCATAAATATTATCAATTTGAGATCTATTAACATCATTATCATTCATAGGTATTTCAACATCATTTGCAACAAAACATGATACAGTAGGAGGAACATCCACATCATTGAGAGACACCATTTTATTTTTCATTTAAGCACTACTGTTAAACCAAATGAATTTCAACAAAATCAATGTGATTACAATTTAATCTCACACTTTGCCTAGTAGGGATATTAAATCTAATCACTTTAAATGGCATAAAATGGAAACATATGTAATATGCAACATAACCTAGGATTTGAATGATGATGTAAGAACAACAAACTAAGGTTTATAAAGAAAACATAAAAACTAGGGCCAGTGATTGGAAACATATATAATAAACACGTTAAAAATTAGATCTGCCACAATAGAAGCAAGAATTAACCCTAAGGGATGTAACAGAGCATGGGTTCACCAAAATTAATCATAGCAAAAGTCGTTCTGCATCAAAATGCACTACATACAACTACACTACTTTGTAATCAAATCTAACTAGATTTACCCTACTAAAATAGTATAAACAAAATGAATTGAAAAAAGGAATATTCTAGAATAATTAAAAAGTGCAAGGAGAGGGTTCTAGTAGGATATATAAATTATCTCAAATCTAGAGATAGTTGGGAGAAACAAACACTAAAAAATAAATCCAAATAGCAATACGAGCAAAACTTATAAAGGTCAAGATGAACAAAGAAATTTTCAAAACTACCAGAACCGTTGGGATAGTTTTGGGCCTATTAGAAACATCAGTGTATGGTTTTGGGAACTTGCATATTTATGGAATCAAAGTATATGACCTTGTTCGCTTGCTTTGAGATTCAAAAAACATTGCTTGCATTTCTTGAACTCTATGTAGATATTTGGGAAACTGATCTCGTTCTTTGCAAACCTAACAACTTGAAATATCCCCATTTAGAAAGAAATTGAATTTAGATTTTTATTTAATTTTCCTAAAAATTCAATCAATCGAATACATTGAAAGCACTCAAAAATAAATATAAAAAGTATAAATTACATAAAAAATCTAGATACCACTTTATTGTCTAGAAGTCCACCCATCTGGTTATCTTATCCTTGTGCTATACGGCTGCCATTGTTTTCTACCCATAAATTCCTCATGGCTACTACTAACTACTAACCCAAGTTGTATGGCATGTAGTAGATGTCATATGGCCTGCATTCTGATGTCGTATGAACATTGTACAAATTTGTATGAATATGTACTTTTTTTTACTGTTCAGACCTTGGGATGTTCGAATGGTTATAGTTGTAAAATAAATCCCTGGAATTGTATTCCTCTAATTCGAGAAGCACTAGTGTGATTCCTGAATGGAATCACCTTCTGGGTATGAGGGGTTTTGTCCTCAAGCCTGTACATGGGAGGGTTTTCATCATCTATGATGAAAGTTGAGCAATGGCTGCTCAAGCTTGAAAAGTGTTTGAAATTGATTGAATGATAATGATTTGCTTTCTCCTCATCTAACCTTTTTATAATTACCTTTTCTTCTCAAAATCCTAAAAGTAATTAAAAATTATTTTTATTTAATATTCACCTTTTGGCTCCAAAAATAATTAATAACTACTTTAAAAAAAAAAAATCCCACTTAACCTTAAAATTAATGCACCTTTTGTCCCCTCCTAATCAAATCATGCCCTTCTAGGGCTTTCGAACCAAGTTGTTGCCCTCTATACTACTATGCCACTTCTCCTTGATGTCTTATACGACTATGTTGTACCTGACAATGGCATTTAGACACCCCAAACTACACAATTCTACCCACTGTAACCCTTGAAGTAGAGTTACCCAGCTGAAGGTTAAGGGTTTTCATCCTCAACTTCAGTTTCTAATGAAGGTTTTTGTCTCCTATGGAAGCAATTCAAGCAAGCTACTCAAACTTATGATTTAATTTGATAAAAAAATGACATGATCCATAAAATGACCCTCCTTTTTCCCTTTTATATCCTTTCCCTCCTCTTTAGTTGACTGAAAATTAATGAAAATAGGCTAAGGGTCTTCTTTCTACTTTGGTATTTAAAAATACATTTTATTATAATAAAAATATTAAGTATTTATGATTTAGAAAAGGGGACATTACAGGATTCCACAGAACAATCAGCCTTCCATCATTCCCTCTAGCTTCTTCAGTTGCCCATCCACAGTGCTTCCATAGTCCTTTTACAATTCCTTAAAAATGTTGTTTCTTTGCCTTTGTTTCCTAAAGCAAAAATAAGCTTGACCTGACTTCTTCTATTAACCATTTGACTAAATGACATTTGTCAAAGGAATTTAATTCTTTGACATTCCAACTTGAGTTTCATGACTTCTTGGTGGAGGGTTTTTTCCCCTTCCACTTGCAACAAAAGTCTCTAAGGTCCTTTGGTTACCACTTTCTAGGGAGACTTGTGCGTCTTTTTGGATCTTTTGGGCATTTGATTTCCTCCCCCTGGTACCTTAGAGTCTTGGTATTAGTTTGGGAATTTAGGGAAGTGGAGGTTACACTATTGGTTATAAACCTTTGAGCTAACCTAATGGCAATAGGTTGCTCCTCAATATTATCATCAATCTTTGTTGAGTTATTGATTGGATTCGAGATCTCTTTGCTTAAACCCTCTAACCCATTTCTCTTTTTCAAAGCACCCAAATTTCTCAAAATTAGAGCCCTATCAATCCCACTAGAATCTTTACCTTGGTACTTTCATAGTTATACCCCTTATTTTCATCATTATTGAGGTACTTTTGCAAGGGAGGTCTCCTCAATAATTTCCTCCAATCTATGAGCATTCCTTGCAGCGTCCTCAAATCCTAATTTCAGAGCTTCATTGATTACATTCTCTAACCTTTCTTTCGATATTACCTCATTATTGAGAGGGTTGGATATCCATCCTATGCTTCATAAGTTCACACCCACAACTTAAAAATATTCCAACCACTCCCCCCGGCTGCTCTTATCTTCTTCACATTCCTTTTTACAAAAGAAACTTATCATGGTTCCTTCACCTAAAAGCTTTTTTTTGTTGTTTTTGAGAAGTCACCTTAGGTTTCCATTGCCAATTAATTTTCTTAGGAGGAGGGGAGTCTAATGGTTTAGGATCCTTCTTCTCCAGTGGCTGATGGCAATTACTGGCTTTGTGCCCTATCATTCTGCACTTAACTTAAAGGAAGGGACTCATAATCCAATTCTTGTTTCCAAATCCTTGAGGAAGAGCATAATCGCACAACTTGAAGAACGAGTTTGGCCAAATTCACATTCACACGTCCTTGCGTATGAGGATAATTCCTTGTTTTTGGGTAGTCTTCCCAATTCCTATTGGTTAACCAAGGCTCAAGGCAATTTTCTCCAAATTTTTGGGGGAAACTTATACAGTCGAATCCACAAGGGTGCCTTGTTTATCAGTTCTTCCACAGGATTAAACAAGGGAGTCCAAGGCCTCATAAATAGACCTTAGTTTTTCAGAAATTAGAGGCCTCCGTGAAAATTTTGCTCATCCTCTGTTGATTGGAAAGTGAGTTGGAAGAATCCTTTAGGCAGGAATCTGATTCTAGTCTAGGGCAGTCTTTTCAATCCTACCGAATTCAATTTTTCAACTCCTCCCTTGCTGCCCAAGCCCCTACAAATTCGCTTTTTAGGTTTCTATGGTTAAGTTCCTCCCTGACCCTGTCCAGATCACTGCCCAATATTTCTATATTCAGGATTTCCTTAGAGATATTCTTAGAGAGATTTCCCCAATATTCACTGTATGTGCCTGCTCCAAACCTTCAAGGAGATTCGCATGCAATTCTTCATGTTCATCAGAGACGGAAAGACTATCTTGCCACTACCTTCACCCTGTCTGCTGAGGGATATATCCTTCCTTTGCCTTATCTGATTGCAGATAACCCTCATCACCATTCCTCTCCCAACCATAGTTCTGTGCTCGCTGCCCCATTTTTGCTACTCCGCTTCGGTCCCTGTTCCTTTGCATAGTTAGCCATGCCTGCTCCTATTCGCTCCATTCGAATATCATTCACTTCCCATAGAATTACTTCTTTTGTTTTACATTCACATCTTTAATTACATTGTATGGAACCAAATATTTAAATTTATTTTGTGGTTTAATCTCTTCTTTTAGAATGAATAAAAACTGACAAAAGGGAAGGATGCCTTTTTCATATGTGAGTCTACTCAAGCAACAATGACAGCATCAATTTCAACAAGAGATATAGTTGGTTCAAAATCTTTGACAACTCGAAACATTGACCTTGGTTGGTTAGACTGCACTGGAAAAGAGTTCATCTAAAAGCGAGCACGTCGATTAGTTATTCAGCTCTAGTTTTTTCTTTTTGGTTGGGTTTGCATTTAAGAGTGAAGCTACAGAAATGACACGATCAGCTAGTAAGCAAGGCTTGGTAGATGACATCAATAGAAGAGTCGAATACAGCAAGAATTCAATGCAAATGATAATATGCTAGGTGAGTTATAATTACAATAGGAACAATATTGTAAAAAATAAAGTTGAGATCCTGCAGGATAAGATTGAAAATATTTCCAAGAAGGTGAATAAAATGACTAATTTATTTATATCTCCTATCATCTACATGAATGCATTGCAATCGTAAAGATAAATAATAGGATTGGGTAGGGTGACTGCCTACAGAAAAAGCATCCTGTCGTGGATGAGGTAGTTGAGAAGTTGGTATTTTTGGCCAAGGAGGTATACCATCCGCAGAGTAGGCCAAGCAAAATATGGAACTGACAGAAAAGGAATGGATAATGAGTTGAAGGGGCTGATAGTTGAATGAACAATTCAAAGGAAGGGTTGAGGACTGAAGGAAGGTTAGTATTTTAGAAAGAAAATGCCCTACCACGAGCAGAAAGTTTCACATATGAAAGTGATGATGCCATAGGCAGAGAAGAAACTTTGGCAGCAAATTGGGTATTTAGTAGCGGAACTTTCTCAAGAGGTAGATGACTTGTATAATTATATGTTTAGGCATTAAGGTATCAAGTGGAGAAGGATATGATGGTGGGATATATCGTAGGGTAATCAGTGAGATCTAAAATATCAATGTCCTTCCCCAAGTCATCTTTATACTAGCTGTTGATGCTAGTGAACTCTCAACGTGGGTGGCATACAATTGGGTGGCCTTTGGCATTCTTAGTGCTAGTAGTATCTTGCATAGTTTATACTCTGCAACTGTCATTGATGACTCATTTCAGGCATCATTCTCATTCTCAACAATTGCGAGAAAAGGTGTAGTGTCAATATGCAAGTCCGTCTAGCAGCAAATATTCTGCAAGGTTTACCAACAAATTATTTCACTGGTAATTACTTCCATCAGCAAGATTTGTGGTGTCTTGACTGATATTTTTTTGAACAGTATGGTGTATTTTTTTAAAAGGGGAGGGAGATGAGGGGTAGGTGTTAGTCATATTTTATTATCTACCTATCTGTTTTAGGTTAAGCTGGGTACCACTCTAATTATAAATTTGAATAAGGTAGCTACCAATCCACCGAGGAAAAAGATGGAAGCTATTAGTGATGATAATCACTGGATATGAGTTTGCTGGATGACATGATCAAAATAATTAGGGAATTAGTGAGTTAATGTACTGTGAATGCTCATCACCATCATCTGACTTCCTCTACGTATGACACACCTTTTTATACCAATGCTAGTATAACTGATTTCTTGTGCATTTGTTTATAGATTGGAAGTCTGATGTGATCCCTCCGTGTATATGCTGCTGCACAAATAAAAACTACTTGATTTATCATCTTTGTATGTTCTTGTTCCTATGATTGTTCTATCCGTTCCTTCTGCATTCTCAATATACTTGTAGGGCATGTAATGTAGGGTCCACTTTGAAACTACTCAAAATGAACATGTCTAGGAATTGCATCATACGGCCGCAAGAAATTCAGACATGCACGCATTTAGGTTATATAAGGAATATTATCAATGGTATTGCTTGGAGTTAAAGACCTCCCCTTGGAGACAATGGCTATTAATTGAATCTTTAGGACATCCTCTTTTCATAATACAATCAATTAGAAAAAATGTCACACCTCTTCCATGAAGACCATAATGCATGTGTCCTCATAATGGGGTCTAACACAAGATTTTGACCATAATGCAGAACACCCCTTCCATGAAGATCATAATGCATGTATCTTCAAGCTAAATAGGATCAAATGAGAGGAACTGTGTTGGACTTGACAATTTTGCTTTGCTAGTTATGTTCAGTTTTATTAATATACAAGAATAATGCTTATACTTATTTACAATATTCTCTGTAACCATGTAGAAAAGAGTTTCAAAAGAAAAAATGAAAGAAGTTTAATGTTGAAGACTTCTTGCTTCTTTACCCATGGGGCTTCAATTGATATTGATATAAGAATTATGTACTTACAAAAAAGTTTATTTGATTTTGCTTTACAAATTTTAAAATCATCCTTGCCTATTGCAGCTTTTGGTTATCAAGAGGTAAGACAATATACTACAAGCTAATGGCTTGGATGTATGGATGGGTGGGTTTCTATTCGGACTTGGCAATGGTCAACTCATCATGGACATAATTCCATATTGAAATGTTATGGAAGATACCTCAATGAACCAGAAGAGTCTACCCTCCCTGCAATACACAGTCTCTTCAGGTGAGGCTAATCTTTGTTTGTCTTTTCATTTCCGTACTGAATAACTAACATCAAAATTCTGTCACAACTATTCCATTGGGCCAGTCCCGTGCAACTGGTTAATAGGCAACCATTCCTAGGTTAGTGATACTCTATTCCTGTGGATGCGGCTATTACTACCTTGTCTTAATTGGTCCAGTTAAGAAATTAATAGGCAACCCTTCCTAGGTTAGCAGTAAGAATTGGTAAAAGTTCCAATATATGGATGACCTTTTTATGCATTGTCCCACTTCTTTTGGGAATGGCCTGAATGTCACTTCCTGACTGGGGAGCATGGAGGTTGCCAATAAATTTATGAGGCTTTAGCGAGTGCAAAAAGGGAAAAGGATGCTATTCAGAACCCTTTATGTAGATGCAGTTCATTGTTATAATTGCTTTAATGCGCGTGGAATGTATTGATAGATAGCTGGAAACTACATGATAATAATATTCGATAGAATTCTAAGATAAAAGTAAGATCTGTTTTGTGAGTGCAAATTGGTCATGAATTTTCATATATTGCAGGTATGATTGTTTTTCTAGGCATTCAGCTTTACCAGAGCCACAAATTTTTTACTGTCATGTACATGTTCTATTATGTGTCCTTCAATGGTCTTTTGGCTCCTGCTTGGGCTACCCTCCTTGTAATTATGGTATTGTGCTGCTGCCATTAGTCACAACTGGCCGTGATCCCTCTTTATGACGGCCTTTATTTTTGAAGTCAATTTTAATTTTTAATACATACGAGTATCCTCTACCAAATGATTTCCATACCAGATCTTTAGGTAGTAGCCTTATGTTTTAAGTCACGTATTAATTGATAACTTTAAATATAATACAGTAACTATTAAACTAATAGATGATCTAATTAAATATAAATGGATGAAATCTTTAAAAAATAATAATAATAATTTAATTAAATTATTTGTGGAAGCTTTCAATTACTTTGGGTTAATCCTACATTTGTAAGACTAGTGACGTAAGATGACTTATAAGACATTACACACTTTAAAAGCTTTGCTAGTAGGGAAAGAGGAGAGAAGGAGAGGAGCTCAAAGTGGTGGATTATATATCGTGTTCCTCCCCCCAACTAACAAATACTTTAAGGTGCTTGTGTGCTAAGTGGGTCTCCTTACCTTGTAATTATTACCGAAATAAACAAGAAAATGTCATTATGGTAATGCCTACTCATGGAGGTCATCTTGAGATGAACTTAAACATACACGAGTAAAAAGTTAAAACCCACAAAAATATAATAATCTAACTATTAAACTACTATAGTCTCTTATAAAAACACATTAATGTGTGCACATAAGAATTGGCTAGTATTGTTTTTAAGAAAATAAATGCCTTTTGATATGTAATGTAGGTATCAAGAAGTTAATATGGTTATTCCTTAAAGCTCTCTTCCTACTTTTGTGACCACTCCTAGCTTATGTTAGTCCAGGGATTAATGGAATGACAATAAACAATATTTGGTGCTATTGTATTCACATTGCACTTGAAAGGAAGAAATAATACAATATATAAAGCTAATGAATCGCTGTACAATTTACCTTCTAAAGTGACTCTTTTTATTCCTATAGATGACTATTGATTTTATCACAAAAAGACAAAAGCCTTCTTATAAGGCACTTGTGATTAATAATATATATTGTATAATAATACTACCTCCCCCCTTTACTTTGTAGGAGTTATTGTGAGACCAAACATTTCTCTGAACATTTCAAAAAATTCTCGTCACAACACTTGTCAGGTTGTCTGTTGGTTGTTTTGTAATAGGACAATGTAGAAATGTTGCACTACCATCTTTCACATAATGCCAAATCAAATGAAATTTGGTGTTAATATGTTTGGTTCGATTGTGAAAGACTGGATTATTTACTATATGAATTGTAGAAGTGTTGTCAACCATGAGAGATGATGAAACTTGTTGTTCCTGCAAATCTGAAAGAACCCTTTTGAGCCACACAATCTCTTTGGTTGCCTCTAAAACTACCATATACTTTGCTTCTGCTAAAGAAATCGTCGACACTAATTGTTTCTTGGACTTTTAACTGGTCACTGTTATTCCCAAATTCATTAAAAAACTCAAAGTGGATTTCCCGTCTTCAAAATCACTAACATAGTCAAAATCCAAATATCTAACCAATTTGAAGTTTGTTGCATTAGAGCATTTTAACCCAAATTTTTGTGTTCCTTTTAAATGTAACAATATTGTATATAGTTGTTAATCCTAGGTGTCTAACTTTTATCTTTTTCCAATAAGTTGTTTCTCCATT
This sequence comes from Torreya grandis, assembly GCA_037957365.1. Taxonomy (NCBI): domain Eukaryota; kingdom Viridiplantae; phylum Streptophyta; class Pinopsida; order Cupressales; family Taxaceae; genus Torreya; species Torreya grandis. The sequence goes on from JARHVA010000250.1 coordinate 95,455, forward strand.
CCCGTAAGAATAGAAAGAGTCACATTATAAATGTGAAATGAACAACTATTTTAGCTTTTATATTGTAATGTTTGCTCTCTTTCAAACTTGAATTGTGGAATACAATTTTATTATCATTCCATCAATATTCTTTTCAGCTTATCATTAGTATCAGAACCTAGAATTTTAATTTCATCAATTTTGTCCTTTAATCTCTTCTCTTTTCCAGCCGCATGATCTGCATAAGATTATTTTATTTCAATAGTTTGTTCTCTACTGATATTGATAGCATGTAAACTATTTAGGGAGGCATTTTGGTTGATAGAGCATGACAATCCTAGGTGTTGCACAATTGTTTCTTTTTCTGACCATGTAGCAATTCTAATGAGAACAATCAGTTATAAAAAGGCGTAACACTTGGATGTTGGACTACATACAACAATGTGTTCTGACTCTTTGGATTTTCATAGACCAAAGTAATATTCAATGGTGGTGCTCACTGCTACATGGAGTTTTTCTACTTATTCATTCTTCCTACGTAGAAGTTCTTTGACTGATTTATGAGTGTGGCATGCTACTCAGATAGTTTTCAGACTGGTATTGCTCATACACGTGTTTTTACTGCTACATGGTGCTTTCACCGCTGATTTAAGACACATTTCACCTTATTTTGAGGCATATTTTCTAATTGGAAGAACCTATACTATTTGGAGACTTGTTTTCATATTCCAATATTGGAATCACATAAGAAAAATAAGGAGAGGCATTTCAATTTTAAGCTTTTTATGTTAAAAGCATAATTCCAAATTTTTTTTAAATGTTATTTTCAAAATTTGAAATCGTTCGGAGCAATTTTTTTTATTGAAATTATCTTGAGCAAGCTACTCTAAGTAAATTTGGCAAAAAACAATAAAATTTAACAAATACAAAGAGAAATAAGTAGAGCTACTTTTTTATCCATTCATCACTATTGATAGACATAAATCTAGAAATGAAGAAAAATCAAGTATATTGATGTATGAGGTTTTATTTTTAAGCTAGTGTTAATGATAGAGTGAATATTTTTTATGTGCCACTTAGGTACGACATACCATTCTACTCTCATGTACCTTAAAGTCTCTTTCATGTATTGTGGAGTATATAGAAAGGGCTAGCTTATTCCATGTACCGACATGTATATAGGAAGGGAGGGTATATAGAGAGGTTTGGTATATCGGTCTGGTGGTATATAGAAAAAGGGACCATTTTGGAGTGATAAGAATTAAATTGGGGTTAAACTCTAAACTCTAAACTCTAAATTAAACTCTCAAAACCATGCATTCAATCAAATCTATCATCGGCACAATATTGATCGACAAAGATAACTGGTTAGAATAGTCTCGGCAAGTGGAGAACACACTCATCTTCAATGATTTATGGTTCAATATTTACGACGGGGAGGAAAAACTAGTTGAGCCAATAGGGAATGCAAAGGATATTCACATATGAAATCAAAAAAATAAGAAAATGTTGGCCTTCATGATGGCATTAGTTGATAGAGATATGTTTTGTCATATTCATGGGTGCAATACTCCTTGGGAAGCATTTCACAAACTGAAGGAGTTATATCATTTCCACTTAGAGTTGGAATTCATTCAATTGTAGTTGAATTTTTTCAACCTTGAGTTGAAAGATGGTGATGTGATGAGATTGGCTTCAAAGATATGTGCTATCAAGCATGATGCAGATGCAACAGATGTCAAAATCAACATCTATATGACCATATTTATAAAATTTCTTCTTCTCAAGTATTTAATCTAGTTGGAGTCTTTACAAGCAAGCAATCAGTTGGAGACTCACATTTGATCAATTGGTTGAAAAGATAACAGAAAGAGAAAAGGATTTTGAAAGAGAAACCAATTCCACAATAGGAGAAAGTGTGTTTTATGTCAAATAAAATTCTTCCAAAACATCCAACAAGGCCACGTCTTATAAAAATGAAGGCAATAATAAGCACAAGGGAAAAGGAGGCAAAAATGAAAATTAAGGTGTTAAAAAATATAATGATAAACAAAACCTCTACTGCAAATGGTGGAAAAAAGGGAAGTCATGAGACTTCTGAATGCAAAACTTCATGGGGAAAAATTAAAGCATACCATAACAAGAAAAATAAAAAAATAAAAAAAATAAGAGTCAAACTCTACCCAATTCACTAGTGAATGTGTGTTTTTTGGTACAAACGATGAAGCAAACAGTGTCTCAGTCACTTCTTCATGGTTTGATGCTTGGTTTATTGATATTGATGCCACTCTACATATGAATTTCTAAAAATACTTCTTTGATGAGTTTAGTGAAGAAAGTTGTGGTGCGGTATACTTTGTAGATAGATCAAGTTTGCAACCACAAGGAAGAGGTACAATATGACTCAAGTGTCTAGGGATTCTATATTTCAAAATCCAAAATATTATCTACCTTTCTCAATTGAAAAAAAACTTGTTGTCTCTAGTGCTCATAAAACAATAAGGCCATTCCATTTCGTTGGATAATGGTGATGTCACAATCAGGAGAAAAAGTGACAATGCAGTCATCTTGACTAGATAGGAGGAAGAGAAACTACCCAAACTCAAGGGTGAACCATCAAATTCAAAGAACTATGCTCATCTCATGGAAGACAAAATATCTCAACATGTTATGGCATGTTAGATTTGGGCACACTCATTATAAAAACATTCATGTATTTCAAAAGAATGGTGCTGTTGGCATGCCTACATTTCTTGTAAAATCAAATGAAAAGTGTGAAACCTGCATCTTGGCTAAACATGCAAGAGAATGGTTCTCAAAGTCACAATAGAAAGCTGACCAAAAATGAAAACCAGTTCACTCAAGCTTGTGTTTTCTTCCAATCTTCTTTGTTGGTGGTCATAAGTACTTCATGTTATTTATTTAGCACTATAACATGATGATTTGTATATACTTTTTGAAGAAAAAATCAAAATCTTTTGAGACTTCCTAAATTTTTTGAACCATGATTGAAAATGAAGCTCAAATCCACATTGAGACACCTAGAATAGATAATGGTGGTGAATACACTTCAAAGAAGTTTGAATCCTATCCTGAGAAAAATGGGATCAAACACCATCTCATAGTCCTTACACTCCTTAACAAAATGGAGTTGTAGAAAGGATGCATAGAACTATAATGAATCTGGTTCATTCCATAGTTTTCATACTCTTACTCAGAGAGTACTCACCTCTCCCAAAAATTTTACTCGATAATTATTCAATAGCCACTCAGCACTATTCAATAAATTTAAAAAAAAAAAAAAAATTATTAAAAATCATAAATTTTATAGAAATTACAGTTTCAAAATATATCAAATGAGTCTATAAAACATTGGGGAAGTGTTTTCTATTAGATTTGATTCCATCAACTTCAAAAATTCTCGACATCAGTATTATCTACTACACTATATCATTTTGGCAAAGCATTCTTAATTGAAATCTATCAATGCTATAAACTTGAACATATTTAGCTCTTGGATATTTTTGCAATTTCTCCCTCAACAATGATACCTACCAAAAGGCAAAGGTAATCCAAACGTACAAAATGGTAATGAGTCACAATACTCAAAATTTAACATAGCTATGTTCTTTAAGTCTTGTAAGCAGTAGTTAATTGCCTTTCTTTCCATCTCAGTATAAAAATAATTTATAAGCAACTCTATTCCTTTATTCAATTGTCCTCTAGTTCCTTGTCATTGAATTTGAATGAGCTAAGTTTTTTAACAATAGTACACTATTTGTACACTTAAATCCAACTAAAAAGTTAAGATATTTAGTGTTGAATGATATAAATGCACGATAGATATTTATAAAAAACTACATAAGAAGGCTAAAATAGTTTGTTGTGTTGAATGTGTGAGCATTTTTTAGAAGTTGTACATAAGGTGTTCTACTATCTGGTATTTTTTATTTCCTCTTTTAATAAATGGCTTTAAGGTCAACAAGTAGATAAACAAATCTATAGCAAGGATCTAATTGTCGATTGTCCTATCAATTATTGTACTTAAACAGGAACTTGCATAAGTAAATAAACAAAGAATTTGTTAATTATATGTTGCAATCACTAATATTTTCTTAGGGATCTCTCCCTCAGTAATCATCTAAGTTAAAAGGGCAACCACCATTTGTGCTTCCCCTAGATTTACAACACTAAGCCCCATTAATCGACCCTTCGTGAGTATTGACATAATACTCATTGAGTACTCATGAGTACTGTGCCAATCCATGTTGAATTTTGAGTGCTAGAATTATGATGATTTTGAATGGTGAGTATTGGGTTCTTCTGAAGCCCAATGATTACTCGCCCACTCGATGATTAATCGACAAGTATGCATACTATGGTTTATGCTATGTTGTACAACAAAGGGGTAAATATGTACTTTTGGGCCAAAATAAAAAAAATAGTAGTATACCTTTATAATAGAACACCATCAAGAAATTTTGAGTCCAAGACTCTGTATGTGATGTGGTGTTGTCATCTTATTTCAGTGCAACATCTTTGGATTTTTGGATCCACTTGTTATGCATTGATTCCAAAGGAAAAGAGAAATAAGTTGGACCACATGAGTCATAAATGCATCCACTTGGGATATTTTTAATCCTCTAAGGCATATAAGCTATATAATGAGAAAGAGAAGAAGTTTCTTGTCGCAAGATAAGTTATCTTTTGTGAGACTACAAAAGACAAAGAACACATTGATCGGTAATTGAGTCAACTTGAAAAGTATGTAAAGTTTGATGTCTATAGAGAGAGTAATTTGGATTTTCCAAACAATAAGTGGGGGACACAGTTGGGAATCCATTGATGCTCTATTGTCTCCTATACATGAGATTGAAATTCCTCCTAAAAGAGAGTGAAACTTCATCAGACAATGAATAGGGGACACCAGAACAGAGAACAAAAAGTGATGGAATTTTAGAGGATGAAATCAAAGCACCTAAAACATAGAAACATATGCCTAAATAGGTCACTAAAACATTGAAAGATGTGAAACCTGATGAAGTTGGCAAATTAAGCACTAGAAATGCACATACAACTGCATCAAAATTAGACAAGTCCCTTGAATAAATTTAAGATAGAAATAAAAATCCGACCTTGAATGATTCTCTATAAGAAGAACTCAATGTTGCATTTGATTCAAAACTAACATCTTTCAAACAAGCTAAAAATATTGAATCTTAGAGAAAAGCAATGAAACATGAGTGAAGTGCATTGGTAAAAAATAGAACTTGGAAATTAGTTGATCCTCCATATGGATGCAAGTGGGGATACCATAACAAATAAAAGGTTAATGGCTCACTTAAAAATCATAAAACAAGGCTTGTTGCAAATGGGTATGCTTAAAAAGAAGGAATTGACTATAATTAAACCTTTGCACCTACAAAAAATGGGCCACCATTCAAACCATGTTGGCTTTGTCTGCTCACAATGGATGGGAAATTCACCAAATGGATGTCGAAACTACATCCATGAATGGTGACCTCAACGAAATTGTGTACATGACACAACCCAAAGGTTTTGTAGTAAATTGACAAAAGAGCATACAGTGTGTAATCTGGAAAAATCATTGTATGGTTTGAAACAAGCCCCTCAAGCCTAGTATGACAATTTAGCTAAGCACCTGATCAACATGAAATTCAATTTTTTTGAGTTTGAAGATGCAATTTTTTTTGTCAAAATAGTTGTATTTGTGGTGGTGTATGTTTGATGATTTGCTCTTCATAGGGAACAATGAATGGTACACTAAAAAGTTTAAATCAAAGTTGATGAAAAGTTTTGAAATAATTTGCATTATCTTCATTATTATTTGGGTATTAAAGTGATTCAAAAACCAAAGTATTTCTTCATCACTCAGTTGAAGTATATTGGTAACATTTTAAGCAAGTTCATAATGAAATATTGTAAGCCTCTTAGCATGCCCATGAAACAAAATCTCAAATTGATATATGAAGATTCAACAGATTTGGCTGATGCCACTAAATATAGTCAACTCATTAGAATTCTGATTTATGTGACCACAAATTGACCAAATATATCATTTTTAGTTGGTGTCCTTTCAAGATTCATGCAACAACCTAGGGATAGTCATTAGGTAGCAGCAAAAAGGGTCCTTAGATATCTCAAAGGAACACATAATTTTAGGCTCAAATACTCTAGGGTAGGAGAATTCAAACTTGTGGGTATTCATATTTTGAATACGCTGGTGATCATAAAGATGGAGAGTCTACCATGGGTTTTATGATGAATTTGGGAATGATAGTTGTTAATTAGAAATCCAAGAAACAATCATTTTTGATAGTTTGTTCAACATAAGTAGAATAGATGGCCACTTTAGAGGCAACTAGAGAGATCTTATGGCTCAGAAGGGTTCTTTCATACTTGCAGGAGCAATAGGTTTCATTTATACCTCTCAAGGTTGAAAGCACTTTTGTAATCTAGATGGAAAAGAATCTAGTCTTTCACTATCAAAACAAACACATCAATACTAAGTTTTATTTGATTCAACACTATGTGAAAGATAGCAATTTCAAGTTGCAGCATTGCCCTACAATAGATTAACCAACAAACATCCTAACAAAAGCACTTGAATGAGAGAAAATTAGAAAGTTCAAAGGAGTTCTTGGTTTGACAAGGACCCCTGCGTATTAAGAGGGGATATAACAATATTGTATATAGTTTTTAATCTTAAGTGTCTAGCTTTTGTATTTTTCCAATAATTAATTTCTCCATTCCCATAAGAATAGGAAGAGTCACATCAAAAATGTGAAGTGAATAGATAGTTTAGATTTTATATTGTAATGTTTTCTCTCTTTCAAACTAGAATTATGAAATATAATTTCATTGTCATTATACCAATATCAAAGAACTCTTTCTATTGCTACCCAATGACTTTATTTAGGTTATTGCATGAATCTAGAAAGGACACCAATAATAAAGTAAATATTTGGTCTAGTTATGGTCACATAGATCAAAATTCCTATGAGTTGTTTGTATTTAGTGGTGTCTACAAAATCTATGGTATCTTTTTTTTGTCAACTTTAAAATTTGTTATGTGGGTGTAATGAAAGGCTTACAATATGTCATTCTAAACTTGCTCAAAATTTCACCAATGTAATTTTGTTGAATGATGAAGATATATTTTTATTTTTGAGTTACTTAAATACCCAAATAGTAATGAATATAACCCAAATTAATCATTTCAAATCCTTTCATCAATATACACCATGATAACTATAACTATTTTGACAAAAAATATTGTATCTTCAAACTCTAATTGTTTAAAGTTCATGTTTTGGAGGTACTTAATGAGTTTGTTATACCACTCTCATGGTAATTGTTTCAAACCATAAAGTGATTTAAAAAAATTCACACTTTGTGCTCTTGGTCATCTACTACAAAACCTTCAAGTTGTGTCATGTACACTGTTTCCTTGATCACCATTCATAAATGTAGTTTTGACATCCATTTGGTAATCTTTCCATTCATTGTGAGCTACCGGAGCCAACATGGTTCAAATGGTAGTCTATTTTTCTATAGGTTCAAAGGTTTCATTGTAATCAATTCCTTCTTTTTGAGAATATTCCTTTGCGACAAGCCTTGTTTTATGTTTGTCAAGCGATCCATCTACCTTATATTTATTATGGAAGACATACTTGCATCTAATTGGTTTGTAGTTTACTACAGGATCCACTAATTTCCATGTTCCTTTTTTGACCAATGCATCATACTCATTGTTCATAACTTTTATCCAAACATCACACTTTTCATCTTGTTTTAAATAAGGTTGGTTTTGAGTCAAATGGAGCATTGAGTTCTTCTTATAGAGGGTGATTTGAGGTAAAAATTTCTATTCTATCTTGAATTTCTTTAAGGAACTTGTCTACTTGTTGTTTTTCTATATAGGCACTTCGAGTGCTAGTATTTCCAACCTCATCAGGGTTGACATCTTTAAGTGTTTGAGCAACCCATTTAGGCATTTTTTTTGTAACCCTTCCTCAATTTCCTATTCTGAAGCTTCTTCATTATCTAACCTTTGTTTTGTAGGTATCTGTCCAGTATCTATGAAGTTTCCATTTCTCCTTCTGAAGGAGTTTCATTTTCAATTGTAGTAGACAATATTAATTCAACTAACTCCTAGTTTCATGCCCTCTTTACTATTTGGAACATCCAAATTAATCTCCTTATATACTTCAAAGTTTTCATATTTATCCAATTGACTCAATTGTTGATCAATTCTAGCTTTGTCCTGTCCAGTTCCACAAAAGACAACATGCCTTATAATGAGAAAATTCTTGTCATTTTCATTATACAGTCTATATGCTTTGGAAGATCCATAATATGCCAAGTGAATGCATTTGTGACTCTTGTGGTCCAACTTATTTATTTTTTATTTTAGAATCCATACATAACAAGTGGATCTAAAAACCCAAAGATGATGCACTGAAGGAAGATGACCACAACACAAATCATATGAAGTCTTCATTTCAATGGTTGATGATGGTGTTATGTTTCAAAGGTATATTATTGTTTGCACTACATCTACCCAAAAATGCAGATTTACCCATTTAAATTATAACATTACATGGACCATATTCATCATGGTTTTGTTCATTATTTCTACTACATTTTTTCAGGGAGTGCGAGGAACCATGAAATGATGTTTGGTCACATTTTATTTGAGGTAGGTCTCAAAGGCCTTTGAAGAGCATTGCATATCCTCATTATTCTGATGTAGGTTTGGGATTGAAATTAAATCATTTGAAACTTTTGAAATGTCTTGAATGCTTCAGATTTCTATTTGAGAAAGTAGATCCAAGTCATTTTGCTATAGTGATTGATGAACAACATGATGTATTTGTGATGACCAACAAAGAGAATTGATATAAAACACAAGTTTGAGTTAACCAACTACAATTTTATGTGAGCTTTCCATTCTAACTTTTGAAATGGTTCTCTTTCATGTTTGGCCAAAATACAGGCCTCATACTTTTAATTTTTGATGGTAGGGTAGGAAAATGTGCTACTCCATTCTTTTGCATCAAACACGTGTATTCATGATTTGTATGGTCAATTATAGCATGCCACAACATATTTGTTGACATACCCTCTTGAACAAGATGAGCAAGGTTTCTTAAGATTGATGTCTCACCTTTGAGTTTTAACAATTTGCCTACTGCATTGTCACTTTTACTTTTTATTGTGGATTCCCCACTATCCAACAAAATGGAGTACCCATGCTGACAGATAAGCACCAAGGACATGTTCCATTTCAACTAAGGAAGGTAGAGAACATTTTGGAGTATGGAGTTTGGAATCCCTTGACACTTGAGTCAGATTATACCCCTTCCTTTTGGTTATAAGCTTGATCAATCTGCTAGACACATTGGACCACAACTTTCCTCTTTAAACTCCTCAAATAAGTCTTTTTGGAAAGTCATATGTTGAGTGGCACCAATAACAAAAACCCAAACATCAAACTAAGTTGTACTTATAAGACATTATTTGCCTCATTTGAATTAAAAAGCACATATTCACTAGTGAATTGGGCCAAGTTTGACTCTTTTGTTTATTTCTTTTCTTTTTCTTCTTTCTGATTACAATAAGTTTCAATTTTCTCCCATGAAGTCTTGAATTCATGAGCCTGATGTCTCCTTTTTTTGCCACACTATTTGAGGGAGAGATGTTGTCTATCATTTTGTTTTTTATTTTACCCATTATGATTGTTACATTTGCCTCTTTATCCCTTTTTATTTATTTATTTATCATTTCCTTCACGTTTGGAAGATATGTCCTTATTTGAAGAGGAATCCTTGGAAAAATGACCCTTTTGATTAGCATAACAAATGATTTCACCTTTGGATTCAATTTTTCCCCCAAAGGCCTTTTCTCTTTTAGTCATTTTTTCATCCAATTGATCAAATAAAGTCTTCAACATATTACTTGCTTGCAAGGAATCCAAGTAGATTGAATACATGGAAAGAATGGCCTTTATGAATGCGGTCATGCATTTATCAATTTTTATACTAGTGGAATCCATATCATTTTTGATTGCATGAATTTCTAAGATTAAACTCATGACATCACCATTTTTAAATTCAAGTTTGAACAAATTCAACTTTACTTGTATGAATTCCAACTCTGAGTGAGAATCATACAAGTCCTTCAATTTTTTAAGTGCTTCCCATGGAGTAGTGCACAAATTTACATGATGGAAACTTCATCATCGACTGAGGATCTTATCAAGGCCAATACCTTCAATTTTTTTTGATTTTGTTGGTTATCTTGGCTATGTATCCCCATCACAAAATGTCAAACCATAGATCATTAAAGATAAGTGTGTTATCCACTTGTTGAGTCTATTCTAACTAGGTATCTTTCCTAGTCAACATTGTGCCAACAATTGATTTTATTGAATGTATTTTATAAATAAGAGGAGATGGAAAGGTTCCTTATCACTATAAAAATGTCCCCTTTTTTATATACCATGAAAACAATGTATGAAACCTCTGTATATGATTGCCCTTATTATATGCCCATTGATACATGGAAGAAACTCATTTTTTCTATATACTTGACAATACATGAAAGAGATGTTAAAGCACGTGAGATCAGAATGGTAGTGGTTAGTACATGAAAAAAATTTACTCTATCTATGACACTCGCTTAAAGATAAGCACTTGTACATGATCATGATAACATTATATTCTCAGATTATTCTTGTTTAATGTTGGGACTTACATCTAGTGATAGTTGCAAATGGGTAATGGAGGGAAGGGAAAATGAAAAATATTCCTTATTTATCCTTAGTGATTTAGAAGCATAGAGCCACAAATGTCATTATTGTAGCTAGGTTACACTATAAATGAAATAGTTTGATTGTAGCGACTTGAATCGTAAACATGAACCAAAGGCATTGTTGATACTGCATGTTACTTACATGGGACCTGATGTAGATGACACAATCAAATATTATTGTGCATGACATTTAGAATTATTATGTGAGATTATGTAGTGTTGGTGACACCACTTTAACCTTGTTTCTTCTTATGTTTTTCTGATGTTGAAGTGTTGAAGACTTTTAAGGTTGTATGATTGATTTTTGTTGTTCTCCTTTGCATGGCATGTTCTACCTCTGGCACATGAGAGTTTGATCATGTGCTGGGATGGGAATTCTCTTACATGTAACACTAGATGAAGAGGAAATTTTTTTCTTTGTCTTGGCCTTAGCCTCGATCTTGGTGGCATTAAAGTTTACTTTACCTAATGTGTCATAGGTCAATAAAACCATTTTGGTGCATATCTAAGGTGAGATTCCATTGATGTACTTCAACACATTATATTGTTTTGTTGTGTTATTACACAAATGCATAATGTAGTCATGGAATGCATTGGTTTAGTCTTGAATCGATTATTCTTTGTGCTAATGCAACTAATGAAACTTCATGTAGTCAACCTCATATTGTTTTATTAGGTAATATTCCTTTTACATAGTGATAACAAATTGGCTCCAAGTTTCAAAGGGATTGAAGTCTTGATTGTGTTGTGCATTGTAGGTTTTCCTTTAGTGTGGGACTGAAATGGACATCTTCAACATTATGAAGGTGGATCTTCTCTAGGTCATTGAAGTGGTTGACCAAGAAGTTGATATTCAATTGATGAACCTAACTATTTAATGTTGGGGTATACATTTATTCTTTAGACATTGAAATGATTAGATTGACTTGAAATTTGAAAGGGATTTGATGCTAAGATGATAGGTTGACATGTTGTATAGAAGAATGAGGCATACTTGGACAAAGTTGCATCATGAGGTCATAAAATTGATTAAAGAGTGTAGTGTGTTCATCCTCAAGGGAATCTTGAATAAGCTGGTGGATATATCGAGATACATCAAAAGGTTTATTTTGGGAATCAACCATGTTATTCTTTACTATGGTATTCTGAATAGTCTAAAATATAACTAAGGGGATGTCCTCCTTGTTATTGTGCTCATGTGTTTACTGGGATTTAAACTCAATTACATTGATGCCATAAGGCTTAGGATGGCAACATGGAGGACAACCTTGTAACTTAACTAGTAAATTACCAAGTTATAAAACATGCAATAGAAAACATAAACAATAATAAATTATTACACATTCAAGTGCATTATATTAAAAAAATAATGTTACTTCTATTTATTGAGAAAGACTAGGGTATGGTACATGTGTAAAATGTGCAACAAGGATGAGAATGAGGATTTTCATGATCAAAAGAGGGAAATACTTCATTACTAATTTTATTAGACTTTAATGTGAATAGGTAGCCATTTAATTATTTTATCCTCTTGGGGTCAAATGAATTAGAATATATCATTTCAATAATGCAACTACAAAAGAGGATGGTTAAAAATAGTTCATATTTTTTAATAGATGATGGTTTACGTTAATATAGGTGTGATAATTTACCTTCCAAACATGTGGTATGTTAACATGTGTGTTGATAGATGCAACATGGCATGGTGTTTCCATGCAAACACTAAGTTATGTGCAAATTTTAAGGGTTATGTGGGATGCCTCTTAACATTGTGAAAGCATACAAGGCTGCACAAAGGTTATGTGAGTGATATAAAGTGTTGTTGAGGTGAGTAGGGTGTGCTATCATTCATAGGGTATTTAGGAGAAGAGTATAGAATAGTACGGTTGTGCTCAGATCAAGTTGTTACCTATTTTGGTTTCATTTGGATGTTCATCTTCTATTTGTTAAGATTAATACCATAATTGAAGAGGATATCTATAGTAGATTTTTTTAGTCCAAGAAGAAAATTACAAGTGAAAAAATAGTGAAGCTCTAGACACTTTGTTCTTGTTTTCATGCTCTTACCTTCCTTTCTCAAACTATTTTCACCTTGCTCCACACAAAATTAGTCCACAAAGAAATCAACAAAGGCTAAGTGACAACCAATATTTTTTAAAACAGGAGGCCATGGGCTCCCCTTAAAGTTCACATCCCCAACATCCAAATTCAAAATTCATATATTGTCTCCAGTGATAAAAAATAAATCTACAAGGAGAATCTACTCTAATTTATATAGCTCCATGCACCCAAGACCATTATAAGGTTTCCCCTAGAAAAAGGAAAATAATTGCTATATGTTGTACCCAAAAGTGATCATTGTAAGGTCTTCTACATGTTGCACTTGAGAAACTTTCATTTTGGACAAACCTTAATGTTAGCATGGTACCAACACCAACTCGAGTGTGCGATAGGTATAATTCTTTCATTTTTTCACATCTTCCACATTTGGACTCCATTTTGGCTCTCACTCAAAGCACTAGAAATATATTTTCCAAAGGATCATCTTTGTATAAAGTCTCAGAGGCCCAGAATTCATATATTTTATGTAGAATCTAATTAGAGAAATCAAGTATTATTCACACCTCAAGTGCACTATAGGTACATTTTTTCTATTTTGTCTAATCTTTGACATCTGGATTTTATTTTCGCTCTTGTTTTATGTATTGGAAACATATTATCCCAATGATCATTTTCTTCCAAAGGCTCAAAGTTCAAAATTGCATAGATATTATCCAAAACTATAATGTCTCTTTTGGGATAAAATAAGAAACAAATGACTTTTATAAAAACCCTAATGGAAACCCTTAAACAAATTCATCAAATTGAAATCATCATGTAGACTAGGCTTGACAAACCCTAGTGATTAGGGTAAATTGGTGATTTATGATTTGAAACTCCTCCAAAAATTATGAAATTTTATTTGCAAATAAATACCAATTTTTAAAATCTTCTTATCCAAATAGATTTGAAAAATATTAATTTTAAATTTTTATTTTCATAAAATATAGAAGAAATAATAAAATTCAATATCTTCGAATATATTCCACATATGAATACATTTCATGGCTCAAAATATAGAAAAATATTTTCAAATTTGTGAGACCAAATTCAAAATTTTATATTAAGTGAATGTGGCTCAAAAGTGAGATCTGAATTAGAAATTAGGGTGCTACCCTACAAATATAATTCATGCCTTTTTCAACCAACAAATCCAACTTCAACAAATGAAATAATCTACAATAATCAGTAACAAATTAGAATTGAATCAACTCCAATCCTTGAATAAGAATTTCAAGCATTTGAAGGGTTTTTGTCCTCCAAATCATTAGCCAAGGAAGGTTTTTTCCCCCCTCAAACCCTAATTAGGAAGCTATGCTCCAAAACCTATTTTATCAATATTTTTACTCCTCTTTCAAACAACTCTCAAGATGCCATAAGGGCTTTAAGTGGAATGGAAAGAGGCAATCAAGTGGATAAAGTATCATCATTTCTCATTTGGGAATTTTTAAAAACCCCTATTCCATGTTGAAGCTCTAAAATTGTGTACATTCTTTTATCATGGGGATTACAAATAAAATTAAGCCCAAGATGCCTAATGAAGTGAAGGACAATGAGGAGGTTTGGTAGACTTTACAAATTAGAGGTATGGCCAGTTTCATGTAATTAATAGAAGGTCATAAAAAACATGT
>JARHVA010000250.1:115000-175000 GCA_037957365.1 Torreya grandis
GAAGTTTACAATTCAATATAAAAATTTTCCTAGTAGGTGTGTTAGATATAACCTTATTAATTGACATGAGAGATAAACATATATACCATGAAATAGGATAGGGGTAATATAATGAAACAAAGAATCAAAACCATAGAGAAATTAGATTTATGATAATAGTAACAAGAAAAAACCATAAAGGGAGGAAGAGTATGCAACTCTAAGTCTAATTTTTATATAAAATGAGTTCACCAAAATATTTTATCAGTGAAATGCATAAGGTCTAAACAATACTACACTAAACCAATAAAACAAGGTACAAATCAAATTTGACTTATATATAATAAATATAGTAAATAAAAATATGAAATGCATGTAAAGGGGATTCAAATGAAATTACTTTGAGATGTGGGAAATTGAAAAAGTGGGTTTATAGATAAATACTTGATATATGACTTACTTGCAGTCTAGTAGTAACTGAAAATAATGAGAAAAAAGTCTTGAAATAGTGTAGAAGAGAATTTAGAAATTTTACAATGATCTAGTGATATAACCAAAATTAGACTTTTTTTATAGAGGCATACCAATATTGGACTATTTTGATATTACCTATCTATCATGATAGTGTAAATTTTATTTTAATAGTGTTAGAATTGTCAAATTAGTTTAAAACTATGTAAATCCATTTGTTAGTGCATGCTCGATAGAAAAACCTCCTAGAATAGGGAATTGATGTGTGAAACTACCATAATATTTTCTCATTTGCTCAATTATTAATCCACTCCAAACAAATTTGTAAGTGAAAAAAATATTTTGTGTTGTTATGAGGGGCACCCTTGTTCAATGAAATTTGGTAAGCAACACTCATAAAAGTCAGTAAATAATTTGATATGCATGGATATCCCAAACCTAATTTATATATGAGATAAAAATAAATAGTTAATTCTATATGCTCTTTCACTTGTCCTTTATTTTGATATAAGTATACAATAGTAAATATTAAATAGATAAAAATACAATATAAATTAAAGGTAAGAAATCCTTAGATTTGATCCATGTAATTACGCGAGCATATGATGTACTTTCATGATGTGTTAAAATAATTAGGTTACTTATGTATGTATACACTTTTTAAATTAAAATTCAAACATTATTAGCACATTATCACTTTTGGAAAGCACTGTGGGACTT
Source organism: Torreya grandis (assembly GCA_037957365.1). Classification (NCBI taxonomy): domain Eukaryota; kingdom Viridiplantae; phylum Streptophyta; class Pinopsida; order Cupressales; family Taxaceae; genus Torreya; species Torreya grandis. The sequence continues at coordinate 116,171 of JARHVA010000250.1, forward strand.
GATGAGTACACATTTGGATCGGTCAAAAAAAATTCATCCATAAATTGATGGGCAAAAAAAGTTTTCAATTGAACACTTTTTCATTTTATATGAATATACAACCTGATTCGTGATCACAACTGGGATGAAAATATTTTGTATATTTAACAAGCCTACAATAGATTCCTTCATAACTTTGTGGGGCATAGTCCATTCCATACATGTCTTGGGTTGCATCCTATGGCACATTTAGACATCTACCAAACACTATTTAGAATTGAGTTAGGGCACATAGATTTGGGAAGTAGATAAAGTCAAGAATTTTTTCCATCACATACAATTTGTTCATCAGTAAGTTTAGTAAATCCTTTCTCACACCCAAATAAATTATAAGCAGAACCATGATGCATATTTCACACCTCATGTATTTTGAGTTGGTGACTAATTATGGTGGTAACTTAAGAAGGAAAACTTCAAAGGTCCATACTAGAAGATCAATCCTCTTTGATATAGTCCTTACATCATTATTCATGTAACTAGTGAGAATGCATTCATTCTTGATCTTCCTCTATACTTGGATAAGCACCAAATCTTAATCATGGAACTCCTTCAACCTTACATTCTTCCAATTATTGAGTTGAAAGTGACACACCATCCATATAATCTCTATCCCGAACACTTATACCCCATAGATAAAGATCATATTATTGAAGTGACATACACATGCACCCACCATGACAGACAATTTTTTTAGAGTGGTCAAAGTGGGTCAATATACTAGTAAATCTATGTAGTATAACTCTTAACAACTTCCCATGCAATTTACATAAATACACTAAGATGAAAGGGAGACCATTGCTATTCAAAAAAGGGTGAATGATATGTGTGATCCTTTGTGTAGCATACACTTATAATTTATGCACCTATGTAGACTATACACATCTCATCTTGTAGTTCTACATGTAGCGTACTCACACTTGTAGTCTCACATATTTATCCTCTGTGCCAAGCCTATCACCATTTAAGCACACCTACTCTTTCCTTACTTTAGTGCATCCACATCCCAACTTCATCCAAATGTGTGGAGTTTCAAGTGGTAATTCTCAGTCTAGGACATGTCTATTATCCAATTGGGTAGTTAGACACCATACTTTTATAAGTTCAACCATCTTCCAATGAGGAAGATAAAATGACTATCAATTATCTTTTTTGTAACTAATAGACTTTATAACTATTTCTTATATTTTATGTATAAATATGTATCATATATGCCAAGGTTGATGCCATCCATAATTGTAGTGATAGATAGCATGCTCTTTAGATATATATCTAATCTATCTCACACATGTTGTATTGCATACCCTCAATCTAGGCAAATCAAAGGAAGTGTTTCACCCCCTTTTGTTTATTGGTTCTTAATCTCCTAGCATTTTTTTAAGCATTGTAAATTTATGTAATCTTCCCTATTCATTCACATTGAATATAAGTTGCATTCTTTAGAATATCAGACTTTTAATCCCATTGAATGTGTGTTGATTACTTCATCTGAGTTTCATGTTGCACATTCAGTCTTCATAACTATGCATTATCTATAACGCAAGTTTATCCCCTTCATAGTTTGTCATGGGCCCCATGGTGCAAATCACTTCTTGAATGACATATGATGGAATCATGTAAGTATGTAGAAGGCTATGGATAAAGGTGAAAACATTCACTATATTTTATGTGAGAATATAATAAATTAGAGCTAAAACCCTTAGATAAAAATAAACCTATAAGGATAAAACCCTAAGGGAGATTGAGGGTATGACATAGTTTAAATAATATATGCATTCACTAATATGTTTAACCCTAATTTGGTTTTTATAATACCTAGTATAATATAAACTATTATGTGATTTAAAAAAGATAGATATGGAATTAAAGCATACATCTAAATGTAATATAGTGAAACTAATTGCAATTGTTTGACAAGTAGCACATGCTAAATACAATAAGCAAAAAAAATGGATGAGTACTTGGATTTTTTAACTGATTATCTAAATTTAAATTTATTCTAATGGTGGAAAATATACTAAATCAAGCCTATGATTGGTCCAGTTTAGGATCTATATTTCTATTTTCATAGGGTCAGTTCCATAATTTTTTGGTCAATATTGATTGTCAATACTAACCTGTAATGGTCTATAGTGACCTATGTTCAAAGATGGGTTACTGACCATAAAATCACATTTTCCCATCTCTAAAATATATGTATATGTGATTATAAACTCTATTTATGTCTACAAATCCATAAATAAGCCTCCTTCAACTTGAAACTCTAAGTGTGCCTGTGAGGGATAGAAACCCATAAAAATTGATAGAGTGAAATGGTTTGAAATGATCCTAATCAATCTCATTGATGATTGACCATTTCCTATGTATCTAATACTCTAAGTAGAAAAAATCAAGCCATATGTAGTTCTCCTGTATAATGTGATTGTGCAACTACGTTCCTTTGTTTTATGGATGCAACTAAAGATTTGGATTTGATACTTGATAATACTTGTTTTAACATGGCATTAGTATCCTTTAGGCTTGGCTTGTGACTTATCCTAGTGATTAATTCATAATTTGGGAAGAATATGGAATGTTTTCTCAATGTGCAATAGTGTGTATATATGTAGGAGATAAGTACCAACTATCAATTGAGGTTTTGATTTGTAAATAAATGAATCCAAATGGATATTTTCTCAAGTCATCAACATATTAGGAAAATGAGTTGAGCTTAAGGAAATATTTGATTTTAAAATTTAGTTGTGTTTAGGAGAGGGTTAGTACCATTAGGTTGAGGTCAATATTAACTAGTGATATTGACTAAGTCTAATGTTACTGACCCATAAATAGGGGAATCAAACTAAATATTTAGAGTTGTCTATGTAGGATAGTAAGTAAGTTTGAAATAGATAGTGAGGTTCTAATAAGTGGGTGTAAAAATATAACATAAGTATTAAACTCAAATTATTGTGTGTATGAGAGAGAGAAATGTGGGTTAGGACCATATTTTTGCATGCAAGTTATGCATGGAAAATATATGTCAAGCATGTAATTTTCAAGTACTCAATATGAAATTGTAGTTTCTACACAAGTTTATTTTAGGTATTTTATAGTAAATAGATAGGGTCAAACTCATAAGGTAACATGTAGGTATGAGATAATGATGGGTTAAGCCCATAACATTTCATACCAGTCATGTGTTATAAATGTATGTCAAACTTTTCATTATCAAGTACTTAAAGTATGCAATAAAACATGCATCAGGTCTATAAATCAATCTTGGCTTAGAGAAGATAAAGCATACCTACACTTCCAATTGGGGATACACTTGTTAAGTGGGAACATGACCAATATGGGGATCTGCTAAACCCAATTAGGGGATTACTTGTCACAACACATTATGATAGGAAGGGTTCTAAAGCCTACAGTCTAACAATTGCACAACAACCCTAATGGAGTCTTAAGGTTTTAAACATTTCGCTTATCATAATAACAAAAAAATAAATCTAATCTAGTGCACACCAAATCTTATGGCACAAAATGGGGATTAAAAAAATAAAACAAACTAAAATAAACATGTATTAGAAGACATATACTCATGTCAATGTATATATAATCTTAATACATGGGAGAAGAATATAAATGCATTATATATCTACTCTTACAAAGGAGAAATAAAATTAGGAATACTTAATTTTGAAGATAAACCCACCGATCCTCAATATCTCCCTTAGCCAAGGTGTCTTACAAGATATTATTGTGGTATGTAAGGATAACCAAGACAAATCAGCTCTAGGCTACACAACCTATCTAAGCATCTAGGATACTTATCCACAATATAAGATCCATATCTCCAAAGAAATTATAGAACCCTAAGCTTTATTCCTCAAGTAGAATGGTCAATAAGAAGATTTTCAATTACACTTATTCAATATTAATTATTATATTATGAAATGAGTTGAAATGAACTTGTATATATAGGTGGATCTTACCCTAAATCCACCTAGGAATGTCAATTATATAGGGTCGACCTAGTCGATCAAGTATGTTTTCAAGGCTAAATCACTAGGTCTGAGCTAGGTCAGCCAAAAGGCTAACAAGGCAAGAAAGTGAAATATACCCCTAAACTATACTGGGTCAACCCAGTTGACCTAGTATAGGTGACTATCCAAAAGGGTGTTAAGGCAAGAAAATGAGGATAGAAAGAGGAAAAAAACTGGAGGAGGTAGGATTGAGAAGAATAAGCTTAGGGTAAATGGTTTTAGGAGACAAGTATGTAGATGACAAGTGATAAAAGGGACAATAATCTTATAAAGAACCAATGGTCTGCCCACCCCTTTCTCAGTGCACCCCTTAAGAAATGCACTCAGAGAGATTGAGACTTGATAAGATCTTACAAGATATAAAGTGTTAGTAATCAATACAAATTTGAAAATATTATGTGTATATATATGCCCCACTCAAAGCTCATCACATGTTATGTAAGTGCAACATGGGATGGTACTTCAAGATAAAACATGATAACACATAATGTTGATGCTAAGTGTATTAAGCAACAAAATAAGATAAATGAAAGGACTAAATTAAAAAACACATACCTTTAACTTACCTTAGTGTTGTAGATAAACAAGGAGAATAGAAGAGATGTGAAGGCATCCAATGTGAAGAACACTAGGTGAACCTATAGAAGTTAGTGTAAAAAATAGCCAAAAATTGAAATCTTTGGAATATAGGCATATGATAGTGGAAAAAATTCTCTGCATCATCATAAATCTAGAACATTTTATGATTTGAAAAATGGATGAATAGAAACAAAGATATAATCAAAATAAGGAATCTACTTGAAAATAATTGAAAGATTTGAATTACTAAAATGGTGTTTTAAAATAGGGGAAACTATAAATCATTTGTTATTTTGATTTTTAAAGGAGAGAAAATAGAGATCTAGAGATAAACAAGCAAGGATGGTAAGGAGACAACATGCTAGATAGGGAGAGCCTCTAGAGGTGGTAGTAAGTGCACTACAAGTATGCAATTAAGAATCTCAAACCAAATTTTAAAATTGTTATTGAATTAGGTGTGTTTTAGTAGTTTTGAATATTAAATATTTCCAAATGTTGAAATGAGGCAAAATTAGATTATAGGGGTAGAAAATAGGAAGATGGGAAATGGGTTTGGAGGGTTTAGGCAAAAAGCAAGAAAATTACACTTTTTGTAGAAAATGCAAGGGGTCAATAGGCAAAAAGCACTGGGTTGACCCAATCAACCCAGTAGGTTGGAAAATAAGAAGAATCTATAGTGTTGACCTAGTAGGTATGGGTTGACCTTGTATAATCTGTACATTTAAGGCCTAGTTTGGAGTTATTAGGTGGTCTGAAAGGTCTAGAATGGAAACTAAACAATAGGGAGGGGGAAATAATGGGGTTAACTTAGTTTTTGAATCAACCAATTGAAAAGATAGGAAAATTTTGGTCAAACTAATTTGACCAAAGAGCTAGAATGATATGAAAAAGCATGCAAAACGCTGAAAGAGGGCTAGAATGGCCCGAAATTACCAAGTAAGATCAAGAAGGATAAAGAAGGCTAAAATTAAGCTAAAGAGAATAAAATAAATTAATTTTAGGCTTGTTTTTGATTTAGAATGTAAAAGGAATGTATTAAAGAATTTAATATGACTATACATGACATGGAAGAACTGATACATCCTTTATTATTTCTTGAGTGCAAGGATGATGGAGATTTTAGAGACTTGTGGATGTGGCATGGTTACCAGACTTGTTAGATAGGTTATCAGATGGAGATAGGACTAGACTAGGATCCATAAGTCTAGGTGAGATAGCAGAGTTGTGTTGGATCCCCCTCAGTGTTGATCTGTTAGTCATGTTCCTTAGTTGTTGGAATGTTTGACTAACACCTTCAGATGGGAGGTGGTTGGGGATATACTATAGGTGGATATCATGCTAAAATATGTATATGCCTTTTTGGATATGCCTATAATAGGAACATAGGTAACCATAGGGATACTAGATACTGTAGAAGAGAGGAGAGGCTTAGCCATATGGGCTACAAGATCAGAGATGATATTCTCTGATAGGAGAGTAAGTATGTTTGATGTCTATACATCATAGATTTTGGATATCTAGGAGGCTGTGATAGGCCTTTTGACATACTGGGTGATATGTCATAAGTCAGATGACAAGGTATCACTATTCTTAGTAGCCTTGAGTAGGATGATCTTGGAGAAGTGAGTTCTATATGACCTAGGATCTATCATCTGGGTCTAGCTAGTACATGATATGTGTTGGAAAAATTTAAATTTTAGTCAAATTAGTTCAACCCCTACATTTATAAACTTTTTATAAGTTTCCATATGTCCTATAGGGGTCTCATATGTGTCTAAATATCTCACTTATTCTTGGTCTAGCTTTGGTCTAAGTCCATATTCCTTATAATAGTATAGTCAACCAAAGTCAAACAAATTCAACCCTAGTAAAACATTGTCAAAGTTAAAAATTATCTTGAATATATCCTATTATGGTCATTTATGTGTTCTAAGGTGTTTCTAAGTCATAATTTTTTCCTTCACCATGTTTCATATGCAAAATGGGCCTTTTGGTCATATTTCTAGCTCATTAAATGACATGTACAAACTTTTAAGGAAGAATATTTGCCACAAAGGTGAGTTTAAACATGGAATAGGTTAGGATATGTTATGAGGTAGTCATTTTTAGTCTTAAAAGTAGTTTTATGTAGAAAATGGCAGTTTCTCCTTGAAAATAGGCACTTATTGGCACTTGTACAAACTTGGGAGGTTTACTTTTAGCTAAAAATGTGGGAAAATTGTCTCTTCAACTCCCTTTGATCTTTACCATACTTTTTTTTTATAGATAAGGTAATAAAGTTCAAATTTTGCTTCTTTTCCTTATTTTAGCTTTCACAAACTAAGAAGGGTCAACTTTGCATACTTGGTGTGAGCCGTATAGGTGGAGTTGGGAGGAATGCTCTGGGTGTTTGAAATTAATCTCATTCTAATTCAAATCCATGATAGGAAGTTTGGATTCCATGGCTTCTCCTTTATGAACCATCACTTAGACCATAGGTAACTTTTTATGCACTTCCATTCATGAGGGGTCTATGTTTTAAGATAGTTTTAGAATTCTTTGATTTGGTTTGATGATTTGATTATTTTAGAAATTCCTCAAGGCCCCTCCATAAGTTTATTCAATTTTTTCTTAGTTTGTTGACTTAAATGCCCAAGAACATTAAATGCCCAAAAAAATTTCTCATTCTTATTCCAACCCTATTCCTTGAAAGTGACAATTCCAAACATGTCTACTTGCTTGAGGAGCCTTACCAGGTATGAGAGAAAATTAGTGATTTTAATGAGGTCTAAAGTGAAACATCATATTCAAACATCCCCTATAAGTGTGTATGACTCAGAAAAGTGCCATCTATAGCCAACTGTAAGTAGGCAAAGAGGTCTACAATTTTAATCTCAAAAAGGAGTCTTATCACTCAAAGTTTCAACTTAGACCTAAAATCATGTTAAAATTATTATAGTGGATGAAATTGATGTTATAAATTAATATCAATAGAAGAGAAAATGAGTTTCATGTGTTTACCTCCCTAAGCTCATCCTTTATCTATACACATGGCTTAAATATGCACCTATAGTAAAATAGCTAACAATAAGCTAGTGTCAAGGTTTGGTAGTGTTTTAATATTTAAAGAAGAATCAAGATGAATAAAATAATTAGAGAGACTATAAAATTTTAAGGGTATCTTTTCAACATCATGACCAAGCTAGATGAAGCTTATGAACACCTATAGCCCTGTACGGATTGAGACATGGGTTAGATAGGTGGAGTGAAGGGTAGACATGTATCATGATAAGTAATCAACCATATTATGTGAATTATAAAGTTGATAAATAATTTTTGACTTGAAATGTGATCTTGAGAATGTTTCTCTCCATCATAAACACCTTTATAAAGCCCTATGATGACTTACAAAAGGGTATAAATGAGAAGGGTATCCTAGTCTAATGAAGGCACTGTTTGAGTCTTGATAAGACATAAGTGAAATTAAAAATGAGATAAAAATTAGGGGTATTCAGAAGATTCTTAAAAGGTTTTATTTTAACCTTAATAAAGTTTATAATATCAGTGACAACCTATATGTAGGAGGAAGAGAAGCTGTCTCAATTATAGTCAGCCATGACAAACCCAATATTGCTTGAGTCAATTGGAAGGGTGTGTGATGGTTTGGAGGGATAAATAGAGATATATATTTTTTTTTAAATAGTAATACCAACCCTTAAATACTATCATGATGAGTACAATCAAAGGAAAAATCTTAAAATACACTTACATAGTCTATGGTCTGAGACCCTGCAGGCATCCTACCTTGAAAAGTCCAGTCTTGGTCTTTGAGGAGTTAGAGGCCTTGTGCTTGGAATTGGATGATAAAAATTGGTATATATTACCCTTAGGATTTTAATAATATCTTAAAATTTTCAAATTGTTAATACTAATAGGGTAAGTTCCCCCTATTTTGTCTTAGATAGGGGGTACTTTCTCCTTGCACCAAAACCTTATTTTTTGCTAAAAAGGATAGAAGCATAACCCAAAGTTAGAATAACCATGAAAAGGGCTTTTATAATATATAAAAAATATATTAAAATATTTTAAACCTTGATAAATGGTTGGAAGATAGACAGGGTGGTCTATGAAACAAGGTTTGTAGGCAGGGTAGCTAGGTAAGGTGCAAACCTAGCCTCAAATGAGGGACCATTTTCAGTTTTGGCCTTAGTGAAGCAATATAATGATTTTATAAATGTAAATTGGAGTGTATTATATGTTTTTGAACCATAAAATTATATTTAAATCCATTAGGGAGTCAGGTTGAGCCTAAGTTACAAATAGACCTATTGGACAAGGTTTAAGCCTATTGTCAAAAGGGGGTTACTTTCAATTATAAGATATTGGTGAGCTATTATGATGATTAAAAAATGTTTTTAGGATGTTTATGGAATTTTTTAAGTCTTAAAAATGTATATTTTTCCATAAAAAACTATTTTATTGGCTTGAAGACCCCCAGACCATGCAAAATGCATAAAAGGGACACAAATGCCGTTTTGAGATGCTTGTATCTCTCTTAACAATATGTATGGAAAGATGAGGTGATTAGGAGAGTTAGGGAGGATCATTAAGGAGACACAAGTGGCATTATTTCAAAGTTTCAATGTGTGAATTTTATGAAACAATCCTAAGACCAAAAAGTGTTTGAAAACCCTTACAAACCCTCCTTAAGGACCCAATTGGAAAGATGAAGCAGATGGAGAATCCAAATATAGTGGAAAGGCCATGAAACTTTTGAAACTTGTAGAATATTCTCTCATGTTCCCTCCAATGCTAATTTTTTTTATGGATTTGTTCGGATGGGGTCAAAATAGGGATTTCTTTGACATTTTTCTATGTTTTGTAGGTGTGAGAAGGTTTCAAAAGATAAAATAACCTTTAGGAGACAAATTGAGACTTTTTATAAGTCTCAATGGCCATTTTATGAGTTATATAATCTCCCAAGTGTGTATATCATCTTTTTCATATTAGCCAGTCTAGTGGGTAGATAGTGGACACTTAGTGAAAAGGGTGAGATCTCTAATTAAGAAGCCTTTTAAGGCTTATTTGATGAACCTAATTAATTGGAAAATCTTGAATGGTGTCATCCCTCCTTTTGTATAGATAATATTTAATAATTTAAAATGTTTTGGGCACCAAGTGTGAGAGGTGCATGGAAAGGAGTCATTTGGAATTGTCAAGGATGATTATGCATGGACAAAAGAAGATAGATTATTAGAAACTAATCAAATACATGTGAGGGATTTATTTTAACCCCTCACACTTAGATATATAATTATACCTGACCTTATTTAGTGATTATGTAGTTTTGTGAAGGCAAATGATGAAGGCAATTTCTTATGTAATAAGGAAATCTACACCATATATGGAGGAGTTGAAATTTTTTGAGAGACATTTGTAATTAATTCCATTTAAAACATATCTAAAACATTATTATATCAATATTTTAACTCCTTATCATTGATTTACAAGTGTCTTTATGACTCTCGAGATTCTCTTTCTCTCTCTCCTCTCATAATTTCTATAAATTCTAGCCTTTTTGGCTATTTTATGGATCTCTCCACCTTGATATGGTGAATCCCAACCAATTTTTTTCCTTGAGATAATAAAGATATTTTTTTACCTTATTAAACATTTCACTAAGTTTACACAATGATTTTTGGTCTTGTGAAAGTGTATTTTGACTTACCTTCACATGTTACTCTTCCTAGTGCCTTGTGTGTTTGTAATCTCTCTTTTACAGGTCAGTAAGAAGTGTCTAATGTGGATTACAGGTGTAGTGAGTAGTCTATTCAATGGTGTTTCTTAAAATTCATATTTTTTAATTCCTCCTAGCCTAAGATCTATTCAAGACCCCATGCTTGAAACATTTATGTGGAAGAGAAGATTGTCATTGGATGAAGTGTATGTATAGGCTTATTTTGCTTCCAAGTGCATGTTAGATGGTGTGTGTAGACAAAATATTTAGTGTATCACCTCCCATAGAGTATATTTAATTTTATTTATCCTTCTCCATTTTCATCCCCCCAAGAGTTATTATTAGTTTGATCAAAGTGGTACATCAAGGAGAACTAGCACTAAATCTAGAGATCCACCTCAAAGTTTAGTTATCCACAACCCTGAGGTGGTTCCATTGTGCCACTTGAATGAGGAGAGACTTGTCATCTCCTCAAGGTTTGAAAGTTCAAGTTATAATAATATATATGAGATGACATATAGAGGGTAAAGGACTAAGGGACTGATCATATTGCTGATAGTTTGGATATATGAGAAGTTTCCTATGTACCAGCCGATCGGGTTACCCCATGCAGTTGATGATAGGTTACCTCAGGTATAGAGATGGAGGTAGGAATAGTTAGTTTTATATGTACCATATGTGATATCACTATATTCATTTAGATGTATAGACATCATATGGTATCCATACGAGTACATAATAGCTACATGGGTGAGCTGGGACACAGTTGCACTAGCGATAGAGAGGACAAAGGCTATTAGACACTGTTTCTAGTGGAGAGAACCACATATGATGGCATGGGTGCCAAAGTATATGGGAATACCTCATTTTAAAATATTTATACTAATGCCTAAGTACTAGGCTCAACATGTGAGGTAGCCATGAGGGAAGAGAGGACTGGGGCCACTAGTAGTGAGGCCAACACTGAGGCCATATCGAGAGCAACTGTGGACTAGTAAAGCATGATGAGGAATTGAGTAGGAGGATAGGGATGTGGAGGTAAATATACCAAATATACCACTACTAGATCCACATCAAGATGATCAGTGGCCACCAAGGATATGATATCAACAAAGGCAAGAGGTGTAGGAGAGATTGGAGACTATTACCATCTCAGATGACCCCATAGGTGAGCCAAAGGAGATGATAGAGAGACCAATCAAATGTAGGATGAGACTGACACAAGACATGATAGCTAGGTTTGAGATAAGGAGTTAGCCTATAGAATAGGTGATAGAAAGCCACACAAATAGGAAGACTATGTTAGGCAATCACGTAGATGGAAAAACCATAGTAGTCGAGACATAGATAGGTAAAAAAGATGTTTAAATTATTGATTATATTTTTTTGGAAGAAATATAGATATTATGAGATATAATAGTGATTTAATATCCATATTTTGTGTTGTTTTAGGTTTAGGTGAGGATAAGGAGGAGAGATGGGGGTCCTTAGTGAGGGGAGCACACTATGATGTCCTAGATGAGACTCTAAAACCATACAACCCAATGACATTAGAGGATCTAAGTTTACCATCTACCCCAATTCAAGTGAGATATTTCAGATTAGATATAGAGATAGCAATGAATATATGAGCATAGAGAGAAGATGTAATCACCCATAGTGATATGTGCAGGGGAGCTATAGGCATGGTAGGCCCTAGTAGATGAGAGAATTGTGCATCTGGATATAGTGGCATAGATGATAGATATATAGACCTAGCTGGTAGATTCATATATGTGGGTAACACACTTACAAAGATAGGTAGACTGATTGAGATCTTAGATGGCCTCTTTACAATGTAATATTTAGAGGAGTCAGACTAAGGCCTTAGTAGGCAACATGGTTAAGCCATGAGATAGATAGGATGGGACCCAACCTTGGAGCTGGGGCATTGTATATGGTTTCATTTGTTTTATAAAACTCATGACATACACACACACACACACACACACACACACACACACACACACACACACACACACACACACACACACACACACACACACACACACACACACACACACACACACACATGTATCATGAGTTTTATACAACAAATGAAACCATATACAATGCCCCAGCTCCAAGGTTGGGTCCCATCCTATCTATATCATGGCTTAACCATGTTGACTACTAAGGCCTTAGTCTGACTCCTCTAAATATTACATTGTAAAGAGGCCATCTAAGATCTCAATCAGTCTACCTATCTTTGTAAGTGTGTTACCCACATATATGAATCTACCAGCTAGGTCTATATCTCTATCATCTATGCCACTATATATATATATATGTATATGTATGTATGTATGTATGTATGTATGTATGCATAGATCATTTTGGTATATTGTTGTTGGATGTGTATATTGTCATCATGGTTTATTTTAGTTGTTTATTATGGTTGAGTCTGTGGATGCTTAGGATATATTTATTTCTAGCACATGTATTTAGATTGGTTGTATATGATATAGGAAATATATGAGATGTGGTTTATTTTATAGAATTATGAAAGACACATGCATAGTTAAAAAGAAACAGGTGAAAAAGACTTGGAAAAATATAATCAATCAAGAAAATATACTACACTCTATTTCAAGCTAAGAAATGTGTAATAACAAGAAATGATTAAGTATAAAGAACCAAAAAATGTCAAAATAAGATGGTAAAAAGGAATTTGTTTTTAAACCAATGTGAAAGAGTTTTGCACCAAATTAAAGTAAGTAAAATCATATTAATATCATGTTGAGAAGTATGAAAAACAAATTAATAAAATGGAAGGTATGTAAAATGGTAAAAATGGTAATAAAAACAAATTAATTAAGTCAATCAATCATATTAAATCATGTTGGGAAGTATGAAAGAAAAATAGAATTGTAAAAGATTGGTCTTAAATTGATCATACTGATTCAAGCTAGGAAGTATGAAAAATTCAAGAAATGGTTGAAATATTACACACACTCAAAAAATAAGAAGATAAAAAGGTGAAATACAAATGAAGCATAAAACATAATAAATCAAGATGGGAATCATGTAAAATGACATGTAACTTTACAATCGATCAAATCTTATCTCAAATTTGACACATAATTTGGCTGGTGACTTGGGTATTAGAAAATTTTGTGAGGAGTGTTGGGTCCTATCCATGGTATTACACTACAACTCTACAAAGAGAACACCATTGGGGTGAAATAAACATGAAAATTGGGTAATCAAGGATGTGGGTAATAATAAGGAAAATATGGTAATTTGTGAGGATGGTCAGGTCCTATTCATGATCTTAAAAAGTAAATCACAAATGAAATCCTAAGGGACATGATCAGTATTCAAGACAATATTTATCAAGAGGAAACATAAGGGAAATAAGGAATGAAAAAGGGAGTGTAAAAATCAAGTATTAGGCATCTTATGAGAAGACCATAGGAGGTAAGAGGAAAACTAAGGACATGAGAAGACACTAAGTGACTAGTGGTCATCTATGTACAAAGGAAACCTATTCACTATAGACATAAAGATTTGCAAGCAAATAAGCATGCTACTAAGATCAAATTAGGAAGGTATATTGGTAAAAGAAAAGAAAATGGACCTAACTTCCCATGACATATTCCCCACTCTTTAGGACCCCTTAAAAAGTCATTAATCTACTATGAATATTGGGTACTTACATGACAAAGTAGGTATCTCTAAATTTTTTTTTTTATTCTCCTCTTCACCCCTAGCCTATTTCACCCCATTTCACTAGCCTATTTCACCCCAAAGGACCTTGGCTCTACTGTGAGGCCAACTATGGAGTTTGAGCTTCGACTAGAAGAAAGAGATGTGATTTGAATCACATCTTTTAGTGTGATTAGACTTTTAAGAATAATTTTACCTTTTGATATCATTACCTTTTATTTAAATGATTTGGATTTAAAATTTATTTTGAAGGATTTTTAATATTCCTCCTCCATATAGATTTGGAATAACCAATCATGAGAGAGATAGTGATACACATGAATGAGCTATAGGCTAAGGCTAAAATAATCTAAGTAACCAAAGACAAATAATGACTAGGACACCTAGGCTTGATAATGAACTAGCATGTGATCTCAAGTCTCAACTATGTATATGCTTAATTTATGGAAAAAGGAAGAATGGAAAAAGGAGATCCAAAGTGGACTAGTAAAAAGGAGATAGTAATGAGATATATTGTTTACTAACTAATCACATGGTAAAAGGAGATAATAAACAAGGGGAACAGGCTAAGTATAAACAAATCACCATGATAAATTATTTGTGAAAAATAAGGATAGTAAAGAAAAAAAATCATAAAGATACAAGAAAGAGATTTTTGAGAAAAACTCTAGGGAAAAGGGAAGGGAAACCAATGATAAAGAAAAAATAATCATATGAAAAATATAAAAGATAAGAAAGATATAGTATAGCAAGTAATAAATCATGATATAAGATAAGAAAATTTTTGACATAGTGTCAAATGATATAACAAATAGAAATAAGATTAGATCACATGTCCAATCCACTATAAATGTGAAAGTACCATGCATTTTCTCATAAATACTGGTAAATATGTCTACACATTATATAATACATCAGATAAGTCTCTATGAAGCTGGATATGCATTGGTGTTAAAGTTTCATCAATATTCAATGAATACTAGGCAAATACTTCTTCTCTAATCTCCTCAACTAAAAAAATAGGAATGCTCAAAGGATTATGTTGATAAGGAAAATTAGGAAAAGCCTGGTCAAGGTGTTGCATGGGAGTATGATCTATGGGAGGATAAGGAATCATTAGTGGAGAAGGATCCACAGGTAAAGGAATCACAAGTGGAGAAGGATGCATAGGTGAGGGAAGGTCCAAAAGTGAAGGGATCATAGGTGGAGGCATAAAATGTGGTGAAAGGACCATGGGAGGTAATAAAAACACTAGATGTGGAATCATAGGATAAGAAGGAGGAACCTTCTTGTGGTAATGACCTATGGGAGGATTGGTAGAAGGTTTGAGAATGGCTATAAGGTGATATTTGAGATGTTGTTATAGGATGTGATAATGATCAGTGTGATATGTGCCATAGAGGTGTCATAGAAAATATACCTCACCATACTTGGGAAAATATTTAGGGAGTACCTTTGGGGGAGGTATGGCTTTGTTTGATGACGGGGAAGAAGGACACAAAATATCAAGATATTACCATAACTTGTGATAATAGGTGGAAGAATGGTTATCTATCCCATAAAAGTAATAAATATGCTTGTGAGTGGTTTTAGGAGAAACATTCATGGAAGGAGGTAAATTAGGAGTGAAAGAAGCTGAAGAACACTCATTAGCCCATTTGGTGGGTAGAGGAGCCATCTTACGTAAAGGAAGCAAACCATCACCAAGGGAGGATGATGATGAGGAATGAATAGAGATAGATTCAATAGAAGGAGCAATAACATCATAAGCAAGGATAGGCTCAACAATAGTAGGAGAAGAAACATGATCAACTATAATATAAGTAGAAAGAGGCTCAACTATAGCTGGCTCTACTGAGGGAGGAGGGGGATCTACATAGGGTATAAAGAGAGTTGAAATCACCTCAGGGGTAAATCAGCTATGAGGGTCAAGGTACCTATAAAAATAATAAGGCTCAATCATAACATGATCCATGAGCATAGTCCTACATGGATCCTCAAAAACTATAGGTGTAGGTTCCATCTCTACCTTGTGATAAAGGGGAAAAATGCAAATATTAGGAACTATAAGTGAAGGAAAATGATGAGATGCATGAAAAGACTCAAGTAAAGAAGAATGATAATGGAAAATCTCAACATCATGGGCCTAGACAAGACTACCTAAAAATGGATCATCTAATGAATAACCATCATTATAATCTAGGGTGTGAAGATCAATGACATAGGTAGGGATAACCTTGTCATCTAATGAAACATGGTGAATAAAATGCCTAGTCTTGATCAATACTATGATAATGTCATCATAAGGAGGTTTGTGAGAATGAGGCTGCAAGGAAGTAGGAAGCTATGAGATGAGATGAGGAAAGAGATCAAAATTTTTGATCTTTAAGTTAATCTCATAGGGATCATCATCATTGGAATATAAAAGATTAGGAGGAATGTTACCAATGAGCTTGGGATGCCCATTATAATTGTGGGTTGAATTAATAGGAATTTTGAGATGATGGGACTCACATAATGAAACACTTGATAAAGGTTCAAGAGTAGGAATATTGAAGACACAATGATCTTGGAATTGTTAAAAACTCCAAGGGTTAGTGTCACCTTGAATCATGTAAATGGCTACATTGAGAGGGAATTTAATACATTGATAGGTGGAAGAAGTAATAGCTCTCATGCAGTGAATCCACAACCTACCAAGCAAGATTTTATAATAAAGGGTGAAGTTAAATATCATCACCTTCATGTGAATGGTGATAGGTGAAATGGTAATGGGAAGGCACATGCAACCTAGAGGATACATTTACCTTCTATCTTATCTTTGGCATGTGTTGTGTGTAGACTTAAGATTGCTTTCAAAATATCCAAGAGTCTTAATGAAATTAAGAGAAGTGACATAGGTTCTAGAACCATCATCAATCAATGCATGCTTGACATGAATATCTATGATTTGGATGATAATAAATAAGGGAAGATCATCTACATGAAGCAAAATATCATTAGGAATCATAGATGTGATAGGAAATCATAGAGAAAGAGAAGTGTCTATAGTTTCATTAATGTTGATAGAAATATCTTCATATTATTGTAAAATATTATCTTTGAAACTAAATAAATCTTCCTCCCATTTTTCTAAGGGAGGATGAGGGAATTCATCTCAAATAAGAGCTACATGAGATGGTTTCTATGATGTGGGGAAGTCTTCATAAGCTCAATAAATGGAATCTAGTATGGGAGATTAGTGAGCTATGCAATGGGATCCCACTCATCATAGCCAATAAGAAGGTTATTAGATATAGGTACATAATGGTTAAGGAGGTCCTCGAAAGGAGGATGCAAAGTACATTGGAATTTTTTATGATAAAAATAAGGTTTAGAACAAGGTGGTAAATCAAGTTGAGATGATGACCTAATTGGTTTAAGTTGATTTTGAGGGGAAGAAGAAGTGTTAGTAAAAGCTTGATTATCATTATCATTGGAAGATGATGGAAGAGTGGTAGAAATAGAATGGGATGTGTTATCCAAGGGAGAATTGAAAATTGGATAATCAAAAGTGATAATATTTTCTTGCCTTAATTCATTTAAATGAGTTGGAGAAGACTCTTATGGAAAGGAGGAGTGTAGATAGGTTGGTAATCAATGAAAGCCAGCACCTTTCACATATTCATCATGCTAACCACATTCTCTTCAGAAGTTGGTTCAACAAGACTTTCTATGTTATTGGTGGAAGGGGTGGGCTTATCTTAATTGTCTTGGATAGGTTGATGATTAGGTAAAGGATCCTTATAGATAGCCAAATGATCATTTTATTGATTCAAGTCTTGAGTTTTGTCATTTGATTTATAGTCCTTGAAATCATTCTCATAGGTTTGTTAACGCTTAAAGATAATGGAATCATGATCAAAATTAGGTTCAAGAAGAAAATACATAGCTAAATTATGAATTTGTCTACAGGTCTCATGAGAATGACCCCAACTAGTGTGAAACCAACAAAACTTGTTAGGATCATACCAAGATTTCATAGGATGGGTAGGTTCAAGTTATCATGGAAGATGCCTGGGTAGATGCTTAAGTAATTTAGTTGAGGATAGAGGTTTATGAACATTGATGTTATTGGGTGAATAAAAATTAGGATTAGTATATTGTTGAGAAGGAGTTGGTTTTGAAGAAAGGTTAGGAATATCAGCTTGAACATTATGAATGGTGTCATAAGAATCAATAACACCATCATTGGTGATATTATGGTTTTTGTTTTTAAGTAATAGATGAGGACCCACATAAGGTTGGGGTGGCCCAAATTGACACATTATTAAATATTTTATTTTATATTGGCCAATAGCCTCATCTAAGGTACATGGAGAGAGAGTACAAAATTGATATTGAAGTTTAGGAAAGAGAGCATTTGTAAAGAGATGGAAACTATTGTCATCCACCATGTTATGTTCACATTAATTTGACAAAGTCTTCCATCTCTTGACAAAGGCTTGGGAAATTTCATTCTCATGTTGTTTTCAATTAATGAAATGGGCCAAAGTGTTTTCAAGAAGATCATTAGTTTGGAATTCTTAAACTAAAGCATTTACTATGTCCTCCAAACTAGAAATGGAATGAGCTCTAAGTTAATTGTACCAATCCAAGACATCACCATGAGAGTTTTGGATAGGAGCTTGGTAACAAAGAAGGTGTTTATTTTGACCCAATCTTTGTAAATATTTCCAAATGTCTTGAGGTGAAGGGTAGGATCAGTTGACCCATTATAAAAAATTATAGGTGTTATAACTCCTATATCAATGTTGACAATTTGAGTAGTGAGAGGTTTATTTTACATATGCTTGATGTTTTTATTGACTAAAGGAGGTTGAGGAATGAGATTTACTTGAGAATATAAAAGAGGAGGAGGTGGAAAATTTTGGTTATATGTGCCCCAAGCCATTGGTTGTGGATGAGATTGAAGATTAAGGTGGTTTTGCATTCTCATCATCTGATTTGTGTTATAAGCTTAAAAGGTATTCATTTAATTGAGAGTTTGTAACAAAAGTTGATGTGTTTGATTAACATTAGAAGAATTATAATTGGTATTTGTGTTGGTATTAGTGGCTTGAGTACCAAAATTAGTGTTGATATGAGCTTGAGAAGAATTGTGAGAGTTTGAGGCACTAGTGGAAAATTTGCTTATGAAGAAAAATATGGACTAGTGAATGGTTGAGAGGAAGAAGAACTAGAAGCATGCTTGCCTTGTATAACAAA
This sequence comes from Torreya grandis, assembly GCA_037957365.1. NCBI lineage: Eukaryota > Viridiplantae > Streptophyta > Pinopsida > Cupressales > Taxaceae > Torreya > Torreya grandis. The sequence goes on from JARHVA010000250.1 coordinate 135,479, forward strand.
CAATGAACTAGTGTAAGTATTAGGGATGGTGGACCTTATGAGAGGTCCACTAGATGTTTAATTTTCCATGTTAGTTGAGATAATAGGAATGGAGGTAGAAGAGGTTAGAGAAGAAGATGACATGGCATAAGAAGGAGTTGAAATTGAAGGAAAAGGTTGAGAAAGAAATAAATTGGTACCTATAATCCTATATTTAATGTAGGAGTAGGTTAATGAGGCTCTTTAGTTTGACCACTAATTATGAGGTTGTAAATGGTAGAAGGATCCTTTCTTCTATGTTGAGGAAATTTGGAGATAAAGAAAATCATTTTAGGAGTATACTCTAACTTAGGTTGGTCTTCTAATGAGAAAAGAGGATTATGATATGAAGAGGTATGAGGAGGGGTCTCATAGTTCATTGTTTTAATGGAAATATGAACATTACTATCATCCAAAAGAGTATCCTTACTCTATCTATGGGAGACCCTTTTAGGATTGGTAAAGTTCATCATGTTTGTTGACTATAACTTAGTGTCATTATCCAATAAAAAGTCCATAATGAAGGGAAAAGAAGAGAGATGAGAAAGCAAAGTTCAAAGAGGTGATTGAAACTGTACAAGGTCGATTGGGTTGATGTAGTATAGTGTAAAAAAGTAGAAAAGCTACTAGGTCGACTAGATTGATCCAGTATAGTAAATAGGGAATTTAAGAAACCTAAAGACAAATTACAAGATGAAACAAGATAACCTTGCAAGTAATGAAAATCAATAAGTACTCAAAGGAAATAGATAGTCAATTGGATTAACACTGGCCAATCCAGTTAAAATACATAAAAATATTGCACTAACATTAGCTAATGCAAGCTTTTGTGCACACAATTGAAAAAAGAGAAAGCAAAAAACTTGAAAAATAAATATAACTAATTGGTCAACCTAATTATTTATTTAGATTATTAAGAATGATTTTAAATGTGATGGAAAGTTGGCTATAAACAAGGTACTATATAACAATCTAAATATGGTTTCAGGTAGTTTGGGTTGAAAGGGACTATAGTGGAAATATTACAATATTGGTATTGGAGCCTACACTCTCACTTCACACATCATAGTGATAAGGGTGCCAGGTGCTTAGCTAGAATATACCATTAACCATGCTTTATACTTGACCAGAGCATCAAGTCAGCTTCCCCCTTGGTGATGAAATACAAGTAGGTTAGCCTAGGGTAGACAAAATATTAAAAGGCTTGTTCATGTTTTTATGATTTAGCTGTGTGTGTATAAAATAGAAATAGTGAAACTAAGTGATTAATTAAAAATACCCTAGTTAAACTATGTGATGTATTCTAAGTATGCAAGAAATAAGAAAATAAATGTGTGAGCTAATTACTAATAGATATGAGGTTAATTTCATTTTTGAAATAAGGTAGAGTGTTGACACTATATACATAAAATATAGAACAAGGTCAACCTTGTACTATGGAAGCACATTCTAAAAATGAACTAGGTTAGTAGTGTCAATCCAATTATTTTAGATAACACATAGAACACAAAGTTGGGTCAGCAGTGTCAATCCAATTGACTGTGTAAGAGCAATTTTAAAGACTAAAAACTATGAAATAAAAAATAGAAAAGAGAGAAATAGAGAAGTATAAAGGAACCTTGGTGGATCAAAGATGCAATGAAGAAATATTGGTGATGAATAACCTTGAAGTATGCTTGAGAAACCTACAAAATGGGTTGACAAAATCAATCAACCTTCAAAAAAAGTGCTAAAGCTATAAGGGGTCGACTGGGTCAACTTAGTAGGTTGAACCATGTGTTTGAAAGGTTAGAAACCTATACTAGGTCAATTGGGTCGATCAAGTTGCTTGACCCTGAAAACCTATGCATAGAGAAAAAAAAGATGGGTCGACAGAAGTGATCTAGTATGTTAAAATATATGATAAAAATGAATATCAAAAGAATGACTAAAATAATTAAAAAGTGAAATAAATCATACAAGGGTTAGTTTCACACCAAGTTCACTAGAATGTATACAATTGGAAATGCATCATATCTATAAATCAATCCTGGCTTAGAGAAAATAGAGCATACATATACTTTTGATTGGGGATACACTTATTAAGTGGGAACATGACCAATATGGGGATCTACTAGACCTGATTAGGGGATCACTTGTCATAAAACATCATGATAAGAAGGGTTCCAAAGCCTACAGTCTAACACAACCACACAATAACCCTAATGGAGTCCTAAAGTTTAAAACATTTCACTTATTATAATAATAAGAAAGTAAATATAATCTAGTGCACACCAAATCTTGTGGCACAAAGTGGGGGTTAGAAATAATAAAACAACCTAAATTAAACATGTATTAGAAGACATATACTCATGTCAATGTATAAAAAATCTTAATACATAGGAGAAAAATACAAATGCATTATCTATCTACTCTTACAAAGGAAAAATAAAGTTAGGAATACTTACCTTTGAAGGTGAACCATCGAGCCTCAATCTCTCCTTTAGCCAAGGTGATTCACAAGAGATTAATGTGGTATGTAAGGAAGTCAAGATAAATTAGATCTAGGCTACACAACCTATTTAAGTATCCAAAAGACTAAACCACAAGACACGATCTATATCTCCGAATAAAGTATGGAACCCTAAGCTTTATTCCTCAAGTAGAATGGTCAATAAGAAGATGTTCGCTCATACTTCTTCACTATTAATTCTTCTTTTATGAAATGATGGGAAATTAACTTTTATATATAAGCACATCTTTCCCTAAATCCTCCTGGGAATGTCAATTTTACATGGTCAACTCAGTCAACCCAATGTGTTTTTGGGGACAAATCACTAGGTCTATTTTTGGGGACAAATCACTAGGTCTAAATTAGGTTGGCTAAAAGGCTAACGAGCCAAGAAAGTGAAAAATACCCCTAAACTTTACTAGGTCAACACAATCAACTTAGTATAGTCGACTGTCCAATGGGGTGTTAAGGTAAGATAAGGAGGATGGAAAGAGGAAAAATACTGGAGGAGGTAGGACTAAGAAGAATAAGCTTAGGGTAAATAGTTTTAAGAGACAAGCGTGTCGATGGCAAGTGGTAAAAGGGAAAATAATCTTATAAAGCACTGATGGTCTGGCCACCCCTTTCCTGGTGCACCCCTTAAGGCATGCACTCAAAGAGATTGAGACTCAATAGGTTCCTACAAGATATAAAGTGTCAGTAGTCAATAAAATTTTGAAAATACTATGTGCATACACTTAATGCCTAAATTTAGTATCTTCAAATGTCCCCATTCTATTCTAGTGATGGAATTTATAAAGTAAAAGGGAAAGGTATAATTGAGTTTATCCTACTTAATTTGTCTTTCATAGGAATATTCGATTGTGCATGTCACTCAAAATCAAAACCTACAATAAAAGTATGTAGTTATTGTCTAAAATTTGAAATCTAAAATTTGAACTTGAAAATTGAAACTTACATAGAAATTAAGGAGTATACTTATGTGTTAGTGAAAGCCATGTTTCCCTTGTAACTTGTTGGAGATAATGCCTCCTTATTAAAGCATTGGATAAATATGTTTTCCACTTTAAAACTTAGAGATTGGTTCCTTTTGTTGAACTTTAAATAAATTAAGAATGATCCAACCCCTTTGTGTAACTATACAAGTTCTTCAATTAGGAAGACAACATGCCCAAAACCTCATAAATATGAGGGAAAAGTATGTAATTTACTACCCCAAATAATCACACAAACATGATAAATATGGGAACAACATGATGGGCTCACTATAATTAATTCCATAGCAATTGAGTGTCAGTGAACCTCAACCTACATTACTCATAAAATCATGGATCGGCCACTATAAATGGATTTATAAATTTAAGGTTTCTTACTACTCATTGTAGATTGAAAAAGAGTTTATAAATTAGAAACTTTAATAATGCTCACTAAAAAATGTGTAAATGTACATGAAATATTATAATTCTCCTTTAGAACTGTGCCAAGTATAAACTATCATAGTGTGTATGTGCATTAACCAATATCATTCCCCATAAAAGTTTACCAATTTTATAGAATGTTATGCATTTATATGTTGAATCTTATAACAAGTATCTCAAATGTATTTACATGTGAAAGCATTTAATTCATGTTACTGTAAACTATGCACATATCTGAATATATAGGCACCCAAGTGTGAATGAATATGTACTCAAGTCTTTGTAGAGTAACTACATGTGCCCCCATAATCTATATTGATATGGAAATGTTTGTTATGTATCTGAACTCATATGATATCTAAATCATTATGAATCTCTAAAATCTATATTTTGTTTCTAAAATCTGATTTATATTCATAAAGGCTTATGTCTCTATGACAAGCCCATTATAATTTCAACCTTTTGAGATGAGGGATGCATCTTGTAAATTATTCATCTCAAAATAAAAGTTAAGTGTATAATGTAACGTATAAATATAACATCATGTATAATCATGTGAAAATGTGGAGAGTGTCTTTGTAGTAATGTATATGTCAATCAAGGCAAGTATGTAACATATGTAACACAAGATATGATATATATGTCATGTCTAGATAAATGTATCACTAAAGCATGAAATAGTAACCATCATTGAAAAGATAATTGAATGAGATTAAATAATGAGTGTTTAAATAGTTTTTATGTGATTTTAATTTTATAAAATGAACAAAGAAAAAATAAAAATAAAAATAAGATAAGTCTAAATGAGGTGTACTTGTATGAATGGTTTCACACCATTGACTAAGCTACGGTGAGAGATCCTTTTTGGTTGGGAAAGAATACCTGCACACAAGTGAGAAACTAGATAAGATAGATTAATAAAATAAGAGGGTGGATTACTTGGTAAAATACTAGTTCTAGGAAGTTGTAAGCTTCCCTTCATGGATGTCAATCCACCTATTTAAAAATTAAGCTGATAAAAAATCATAATGAAAATTACAAATGATTTTTGATAATTAGATAGCATATGATAATAAGAATATATATTCTTCCTATATTGCATTAATGTAATTAAAATAATCAAGCCAATAAACTTATGTCGCTTTGGTATCTTCCTAGATAATCTCTAGTTAAGCTAAGATGTTGTCAATGTTGGGAGTGAATGGAATTGCACAAAAAATCAACTCATGTGACATATCACTCTAATTAGAAAAGAGGGGATGGGGAAGGAATGGAAAATAAAAAATGCTAAGTATTTTATGAGGATCTCTAGGAATGGTTATCTAAATGTCAAGTCCATGTTTACAAGAAAACAAAAAAATTAGAACAAACCAGAACTATGGTAAAAGTACATAGAAATAGGTTTAGATTATACAACTTAACAATGTTGATAGGGATCAATGCTAATTCACAGAATCAGTAGTAATTTTATCAAGATTGATATGATCGACATAGATTTTGGTAAATTTTCCAAGAAAATTAAGAAGTTGGATTATGACTTAAGAATATGGATTCCAAGGATAATTGAGGTAGACTAAAGAGTAAAAATAATGATATTAATGCATGGATTAAGATAATAATTAAATTATAATAAAAATTAAATATAATACTAACCTTGAAATTCCTTTGGATGGTGCTACAGATTTGTGATGTATTCTAACTTCTACATAGTCATACCAAGGATTCAATGTTTCAATGAGATATCCTAAAGTCTATACTACAAAGTCTCTTGAGCATCATTCATCTCTCAGGCATCTTTGTACCTTTCAGCATAGTTTCTGGATTCATTTGGGTGAGTTGAGGCCATGTATAAGTAATTGACACCGATTGAATAAAATTGATGCCAATCGTAGGGAATCATTAATGACTCTACCTTTTCTTGACAAAATGCATCTAAAGTGGTTTTGACCATGGGATAATTTGGGGATGGGGTTTTTTAATTTGTTTTATGAGTTTTTCATTGAGGCTAAGTTTTTAGGATAGAGGGATAATTTAGATTTTATGGATTTTAATTAGATTTTTAGAGGTTTAGGAGGTTGGGCAGGAGGTAAATAAATGGATAATAATGAAGGGGATTTATGACATATAAAGACATTATCCTAAGTAAATATAGATAAGGGTGGTGGATAATAATGAAGGGGATTTATGACATATAAATATATTTATTAGGTAGTGTATGTAAAATTAGTGTCTATATTTTCCCCTTTTTGCTGAATAGTTGAATATCAATTAGTTGCAAGATAAAAACATAGAGTGTGTGGATGCCCTAGGTCTGAGTGAGGAGGTATTCCCCATCAAAATAATATCTAACATGATGGAAGTATGTGGTGATGGGTTTTAAAAAATTGGATGAAATATGGGGTGGAGATGTGATCGATAAAAAATAATGCAAAGGATGTGGGTTGGTTGTATGAGAAAAAAAGTTTGCAATGTTGAGAAAGGGATAGTGACACATAGTGATGCCTTTGGGAAGTGTTGAAATAAATTTCCCCAAGCATGAAAAAGTGGGTACGTAATTAAAGATGACCAAGAGAATAAAAATATTGGAGGGACCAATTAAATCATGGTATGTGTGAAAATAGTGGTGCAACCTATGGTTGTTGTTGTGGTTAAGTACAATCCTGGGATCCACATGGGATACACTCCCAATAGAATGTATGTATTTGTAGGTTTGGGTACCATCAATGTGTCACTTCCATAAACCTAGGGTGTTGTATAAAATATTTTAGGTGAATGGGGAAACTTGTGGAGCCCAAAAGCAAAAGGATGTGTGTGCAAATGATTATAAATAGTGCAAAGCAAAGGATTGTCAATGATTTGAATGGACCATCGATGATCTTTGTAGGATCAATGTCAATCACTTTAATAACCAATGATTTTATAAATTTACATTGATTGAGGCAACCACTATATAACATGATGTATAATTAGAAAGGTTCATTTGAAAATTAATACAATCAATTACTTGATCTATGAGATAAAGAGATGACATGTGGCAATGAATGTGATTAGAAGTGGACAAAAGATATGGGGGTCATGTGGAGAGGTAGGGAATGTACTGAGGGCATAGTGTGCCACTTTATAGGGATAAATAACTACATTATAGGCCATCCATGTCAATTTATAGGTGAATTATGATCAAGCAACCTGTGATCGAGATAGGTATCAGAGTTAAAGGATAGACTCTATAGATTAGGAGGATTGGCAAGTGTGACAACATCAAGGATAGGTGAAGGAGGAGCACAAAATATAATGATGGGTCCACTGGGGATGGTGAGTGTGGATAGGTACTAGGATGTGCTAGCAAAGTTATGATATTATGATCATATTATGGGAGAGCACCTTCCTAAGGTGCCATGGTATGCTACTTACATTGCTAGTCAGGGTATATCCTCACACTAGACACTAATCATGTTAACTAGTATGGGGAGTGTGGCATGGAGAAGGGATAGTGGGGACAAGGGGAGATGGGGGAGGTGTAAGAGGTGGGATCATTGATCTGACCCTCCTATATTTTATTACTTAGTTTCATTTTATTGATCAGTGGGCTATATTGTATATGTGATTTTGTATTTATGATACTCTACGTACAAAATTTATTTACATGTATATGAGCATTTATGGTTATTATGAGCATGTGTTACTTTGTCATATGGTTATGTCATTGATTAGATTATGCTTATGTTATACTTTAATTTTGAGATGATTATAGATCATGATTATGATGTTATATCACATTAATTTTGATGGATGCGGTTATGTAAATGTATATGTTTTTTATATTTTTTTGGATTATATAATATGTTATATTTATCAAATCTTAGATAATAATTATGATTGATTGATTTTGATTATTGATAAAGGAGTAAAAGATGTTCTTAACTCATATATTGACTTGGATCACAACCAAAGATAGACATATTGTAGCATTTTCATATGCATATGCATCCTTTATCTAGTATTAATAAGTATTGTAATAACCCTATTACAGCTAAGTTCTTCAAAATATAGATGAACCGACTTTCACATGATTAAGGTGTTAGGCTTAATTTAGGACTCTATGCCCCACCCTATGTAGGAAAGCTAATTATTTTTGTATTAATTAACTTAAAACCTTTTTTGGAGCTAATCCATGAATTATGTGGATTGATTGATGTAGGAAGTCTATAAATTTAAGAAAGTTGATCAAGGTGGGAATCTTTCATGGGATACTTTTTGATTTTGAATTCAAATATTTTTAAGGATGTGATTTTTGATAGAAAACTAATTAATATGGGAATTTTTTTGTGATATAAATATTTAGATAGCCATCCTTTGAGGGAGTGGTCTATATTATTGGATATATTTTTATACATACATGAACAACTATCCTTCAAGGGACCATTATATGTTTTTTCACTTTTATAAATTTTTTATTTTAATCCCAACATGAATTTTTGTCATGGATTAGCTTAGGGTGACCCAAGTTATTATGTTTCAACAAATAAAGTGATCACACAAGGTGGTATTTTTATCCCAAATAGGCTTTACCTAACCAATGTGAGGGATTAGGTAAATAATGATTCAGGGATCCTTCCATAAATAGGTGGAGCTTATATAATTAGAACATGTCATGAATATATTGAGGTGTTCATATTCAAGGATGAAATAGGTACTCTACCAGATAAGCACATGATTCTATATCATTATTCAATATTTTTGGGATAATAAAATGATTTTAGGATATGGATTTTGGCCAAAGGGAAAACTTATGTTAATTATGACTAATAAAATATTATAAACAATAAAAACAATCAAAATGTAAAGCATTAAGAGTTTCATGTTCTTGTTTACCCTACAGAGAGGCCAAATGATATGCCATTAGATCCATATTTAGGAGTAATAATAAAGGGTCCAAGCTTGATTTACTTTAAGGACAATATCATTAATGTTAAGTTTTCACTCCTTTAAATTTTGATTATATGCACATTTTATTCTTTCTTGATAAATGTGTCAGTGGTCAAGTGCTATTGTTTGACATTCATCTAATAATTCTAGTTAGGCTAGTCATTCTTGATAATAGTCTTCTTAGGAAATGATGTCCTTAAGAGAAATTTGAAGAGAATTTCTTGAGTTTTAGAGGAATAATAGCCTCAATTCTATAGAATAAATAAAATGGGGTTACACTTGTAAGATTTAGAGTGATTTTTCGATAGGCACATAGTTTGAAAGGGTTTTGGAGATGTCAGTCTTTCCCAGTCACATTGACCACTTTAGCTAGGATTTTATTGAGAGTTTTATTAGAGGCTTCAACTTATCCATTGGCTTGTAGATAATATGGTGATGAAAAACTAAGCATGATACTAAAAGAATCACAAAGTTTTTGTAGTTTCTTATTCTTAAAATATTTGCCATTATCCATGATGATCCTATAAGGAATGCAAAAATAACAGATGATGTTATGGTGGATGAAATAATTTTTTTTGTCTACCTTAGTTAAAATAAGAGGAAAAACTTCTACCCATTTAGTAAAATATTCTATAGTAGTAATGATAAATCTATGCCATTGGGAAGGTTTAGGGTTAATCTAGTCAATGAGATCCAACCTCCATTGAGAGAATGGCCAAAAGTCTTTAGCCACTTGCAAAGCATGACTAGGGACATGTGATAAGTTCACATGTTGTTGAAATTTAGGGAATTTATTAATGTATCTACAATAATATTGACTTAATGTGGGTCAATAATAACCTAATCATAGAGATATTTTAGTGATGACCAGGCCACTAAAATGTCCTCCATAGATTTTATCATGTGTTTCTTTGATTTTAGGGGGACCCCAAAGGCATAGAAGGAGAAGGCCATCAAAACCTAGTTTAATAGAATGCCCCCCTAATATGATATAATGATCAATACATTTTTAGAATGTATGCTTACCATTTTTAGAAAGACTGGGAGGTATTAAACCTAGTGAAATATAATCATATATCTATGTGTACCATGGTTTTGATGGGCTTTAATCCATACTATGGAGAGAGGGGAGGTTAGCATTAGTATAAGAAGGTTGGTTTATTTTGTGAATAAGAAAAAAAATTAGATTCTTGAGAGGATGATGGGATGAAAAATGCTAGAGAATCCATGGTATCAATAAACTTGTTAGTTGATTATGGAGTGGGTTGAATGGTATAGTGATCAAATGTTGCCAATAATTAGTCTGCCAATATTTTGTATTTATGGATAATATCATTTTTACATTGATATATGTCATTTATTTGATTGAAAACTATTTAAGAATCCCTATAAGTATTAAGTGTTTTAATTTTTAGGGATAAAATAGTTTTGAGGCCTATAATTAGGGATTCACACTCTACCATATTATTGGTACAATAAAAAACAAATATGAAATATAATGACATAGGGGCCCTTCTAGAGGTATTAAAATAATTATGGATCCTCCCCATGCTCACATTTAGATCCATAAAATAATGTCATTTTATATTATGTATCTACATGACATAAGGAGGTTATATATTCATCAAGAAATTCATAGTTAAATGGTTAATTATTAGCAATAAGTGCCTCTGCCAATTGGTCTGCAATGATTTTTCCCTTAATTGATTTTTGGTGGAGGAACTCAAGGTCAAATTCAGTGAGGAGCATAATCCACCTTGCCACTCATTGATTGTAATATGGCTTTGAATATAATTACTTAATAAGGTTAGTGTTTGTAATTACATATGTTTTGTGATTAAGTAAATAATGATGGAGATTAGAAGCTATAAAGACCAAGGTGAGACATAGTTTTTCCATATGCATTTAACTAGTCTCATACTCAATGAGAGTGAAAATTATGTAATAAACTACCTGCTCTTTTTTCTACTCATATCAATGGGTAATCATGGTGCCTAGGGCATGATCTATAGCTGAGATGTATAAGTAAAATGATCATCTATCATCATGAGGAACAAGGACATGGGGATAAAGAAGATAGTTATTAAGAGTATCAAAGGCCTTTTGACAATTTGTATCCCATAAAAAATAGGTGACTTTCTTAATAAGGTGATAGAATGGATGATATTGATCTGATAACTATGAGATAAAGTACCAAATAGACTATAATTTTCCTTGTAGACTATGAATCTACTTAGTAGATGGGGGTGACATTTATAAGATGGCCTTAATTTTAATTAGATTGAAATTGAATCCTAAAATGGAGATAATAAAACCCAAAATATTTCTTGAAAAGACTCCAAAAACATACTTGTGGGGATTGAGACAAACCTAGTCCATGATTAAACAAGCAAAAATTATGTGGATAATAGATAAATGGTCCTTATGAAGTTTGGATTTGCTGAGGAGATCATCCACATAATCTTTAATGATTTTATGGATTAGGTAATGAAATATGTAGGTAATGGCACGTTGGTAGGTTGTTCATGCATTTTTTAAACTAAAAGGCATGACCCTACAACATAAAGTTTCCCATGGGTAATAAATGAAGTTTTGTGTTGGTCTTCAGGGGCAATAATGATTTGATTATAATTATAGAATCCATCCATGAGAGATAACATTTCATGGCCAACCATGAGGTCTACAAGTTGATGATATTAGGTAGAGGAAAATCATATTTAGGACAAACTATATTTAGGTCATGAAAATTAGTACAAAGGTGTAATCCTCCAAATGATTTTGTGATAGGTGCAATATTGGACATCCATTGAGGGTAATTAATAAGTTGAATGAAATTAACAGATATAAGATGTTGCAATTCTTCTTTGATTAGAAGTTCCACATGTAGGTGCATCTTTTAGAGTTTTTGTTTTATTGGTTTAACTTCAGGGATAGTGGTGATGTTATGGATAACTATAATGGGGCCTATACCCAACATGTCCTTGTAAGACCAAGAAAAAGTTTGACTATTGTCAACCAAGAGTATAGTTAAATCTTGGTGTTCTTGGGAATCTAAGGATTGACTAACTTTGATATTTCATGGGATTTCTCATTTCCTGATATTAATATCGATGGTGACATTTTTTAAGAGACTAGGAGTTTTAGATGGAAGGGAATTTCATAAGTACGCATCTCCTACCCCTAAATACATTAAGATATATTTATTGTATTAACATTGAAGAATCAGAATCGATGAAGAATCTTGCTCTATCATGTTGAGGATAGTTAGGGGAATATGTCTAGTTTCTTTATTATATTGATACATGAGAGGTCTTAGGTTGACATTATTGATCAAAAAATGTTAGGTAGGATGGAGATGATGTTATCAGTTTTTAAAGGGGAGTTAAGTGATGATGATGATGGGTCTTCATTGATATTTGAAGTAGTATTAGGTAATCATGATAAGGTGTTAGTGTGAAAATGTGGATTATGAGATGCTTGAAGGGGTTTTTTGAAATCCAGACCATGTTTTTCATTCAATTTTCTAATATTACTCAGTGTGACCTCATGTGGTCCTTTTCATAATGTCCTATGTTGAAACCATTCCAAGCACATCATTGCAAATAATTTTGTGCAAAGTGTGACTTGTTGAGGAAAGAGAAATTTGAAGAAAATGGTTTTGTATGAGATTGATTTTCATGGTATAAAGGGGATTGATTGATCCCTCCATAAATTAAATCTGTCAAAGTTGAGGAGGACTAAAAAGGATGACCTCTCTAAGGTTAGGATAATAAAGGGGTTGTTTTTCTAGGTGCCCATATTCATGAGGAGTAGGTAGGGTGTTAAGCATCAGTATTTGATATTCCCCCAATGAGAGTTATTAAAGCATAAAGTCAAGGGAATCATTAGGAATGCATGATGAAGGGATTGTTGAACTAGATGATGCCTTGCTTGATGATGATGGGATTGAGTCTTTTAGGGGGATTAATACATCATTAGGTTGATAGGTTAAATTTCATGTTTTGAATGGATGAGGATCTGGTAAGACAATGTGGATTTTGCCTTCATACTCATACTTGAGGCATCGATGTAAAGTGGAGGGGAAAAAATGCATAGAATGAATCTATAGATGTCTTAGTAAGATTTTATATTAAAATTCCAATTCTAACACATAAAATAGCTTAGGGAGGCTATGTGCATCGACTTGGATAGGGAGGACAAAAATACCTAACATAGGAGCTACAGTGTCATTAAGGGCTCACAAGATAGCTAGGGATATGGTAGTCTCTAGTAACTGGAGTTATTTAAAGGCATGTGATGAGATGAAGTTTATGCTAGCCTCATTATTAATCATGACCCTTTTGATCATTATTTGATCAATTTAGGCAAATGTGAATAGAGGTGGGTCTTAGTCTTCAAGTTGTATTGGAAATAATTCAAAATCATGGAAGGTAATAGATGAGGATGACTATAAGGATCTTATAAAAGACGATAGAGGTTAAGGTTAATCTAGCTATATCCAGATGGCTTGTAGTGCCTATATCTTACCTTGGTAGTGTTGTGGGGAATTTCGGATAAGTTTATATAAGGACATTTTCATAGGCAGATGGTGGAGCTACTTTAGAATTGATATCTATATCAATTTTGAGTCATCATTATTTTAAGATATCCCTAAAATGGAAACCTTTAATTTTGGAATGGATGGTTTGAGGATCTCTATAGTTGAGGCAAGACCTTTGGAATGGAAATTTTGACATTGTTTAGATTCTAGGTTTTTGGGCCTTGTGCTTGAGACCATGTGGCTATGTTTATCATGTCAATATAAAATAGTGGTTGGTTCATTAAAGTCCCCAAGTCATTCTATTTTGAGGATTCAAGGGAATGTTGGAAAGAGGTCTGTTATGGATGGATTTGAGGAACTAACCATGCCTTTGATACTTATTTCAATTTTTTTATTAAAGGATTCAAGGCATATCGTACGTTAGTTTTAGAGGTGCTTATGGCTTTAGTGTTTTGTTTGAATAGAAGATCAGGACAAGGTTATTCAATTAAGAGGTCATTTTCCTCTAAGAGATCTTGGATTATGGATTTGAGAGTATTTCATCTCTTAATATCATGTCCAAGTATCCTATGGTAGGCACATATCTTATCTCCGTTGTACCATGCCAGTTTTTGGATATGAGGGTTAACAGGTTTGATGGGTGGTAACGTGATGAGAGAAGTTTGAAGAATTTGATCAAGCATGGTGGAATATGATCCTCATAATGGGTCTTGGTGTAATTTTTTCACTCTTCAAGGTATCAATATTTGTATTGTGCTTAATTCATACCTTCATTTCTCATGTTGATTGTATGAGTGGTCTTAATGGGTAGTACAAGTATCTTAGATAAGTTATAGGGGTAATAAGAACTTGAGGGATTGATATGGGGTGTTCATGTTGGTGGTACAGGGGTATTTTTTGAGCTAACTTAGGTCCATTGAGAGGTGGTTATGTAATTATGATCTTTGTCTTAGAGAAAGGATGAGGCCCTAATATGGATGGCTTAGTTTGAACCTGGGGCATAGTCATCTTCCCTTTTCAAGCGCTATTAAAGGTCATAGGGGTGTCTTTATGAGGTTTTTATTTTTTTGATGTCTGAGGGAGTTCAAGCCTTATAGATAGGTGTTGTAGGACTTTAACCTTTGACATACCAAGGCATTTGTCACATGTGGTTAGATTAACCCTTTTACCTTTCATTGTTTGTAAGTGGTCTTGAGCGTGTTTAGATGACACCTCCTCTAGAGGATCCCATGTAATGAAATTGGGGATGCTCAATTAAATGATAGAAATAAGCTTAACCAACTTAGATTATTCCAAGGTATCTCTTGTAAGGAAGTCCAAATTTTTTGTTACTTTAGAGGATGACTTAAGTGTGATGCCATCTTCCTTAGGTAGAAGTTAATCATAAATAGTGTTTATTACATGGGCTTCCTGATCTTAGGTGTTTGTTTGTACAAAATTGGATTAAGATGGATGATTTGGGAATGGTTGTCTAAAGATATCAAGCGATTGGTTTGAAGGAGCATTTGGATTATCTAATTATAGTTTCCCTTGATTGATAAGGTTTTGGACCAATCTTTTGAAATATCAACATTTATTGATCTCATGACCAGGTACATGATGTTAGGTGCAAAGTCACTCTCTTTATCCTAATTAGGTTTAGGATGAGATTCATCAATGGGCATGATCAAAGGAATTTCAATAACTGATGCTTTCAAAAGTTTGTATAGGATGGAAGCGTAAGATTCTCCTAAAGGAATGTAGTGCCTAGGTGGAAATCATGCTAAGTTTTTTTTCAAATGTGTTTGGGAAGTAAAAGAACTTGGTTCATTTTTTGTTGATGGAAGGACTGATTTTAGGACAAAAAATGTTTGATGAGCCTTTTGGTTTAGAGTTATTGGACCCCTTAGAAGGATTGGGTTTAAAATTTTTATTTAGAAATTTGACTTTACCATCTTTTAGGGCTCAAATTTCTAAATTATGGGCCATGGTAAAGGCTTTATCAAAGGTCTTGAAAGATTGGACCTGAAGCATAGATGATATGTGTTTAGTGCATGACCTATAATTTTTTTTGATTAACTTTGTCTAAGGGAGGAAAAATGATAATTGGTTTATAAGTCCCCACCATCTTGCAACAAAATTATCAATTGATTCATCTTTGAATTGTCTAATGGCATATAAATCAGTTATAGTTACCCTCATGATATTGATTGAAAATAGATCAAGGAATATTTAGGATAGCTGGCCAAAAGAGAATAAAGAGTGTTGTGGAATGGAATAATTTCCTATAAGGATTGAATTCCCTCAGACATCCAAAAATGAAAAACCTCATAAAGACACCTTTGAGACCTCTAATAGTGCTCAAAAAGGGAAGATGAATATGCCCCAAGTTCAAACTAAGCCATCCATATTAGGGTCTCATCATTCCTCTAAGCTAAAGGTGATAATTATAGAATGACCTCTCGAGAGACCTAAGGGAGCTACTAGTGATGGTTGATAAATTGAAGAGGACACAATGGCTATTGCATGCTCTTCATATCCTTGTAGTGGCATACCATAGATGAATTGAGAGGATTGGATATGAGGAGAAATGATAATGCATATGGCTTGTATAGTAAGATAATGACTAAGGGTAAGTGGATAATTATCTAGTATGTTGGCAAAGTTCAAGTCTCCCTGTGGATAATTTTTAAGAATACCCTCCCCAAAGGATTTGGGAGAAGTAGGAGGACCTGGTGAATGTTCCATGGACAAAGATGATGTGTGTGAATCAATTTTATTCCATGATTATTGCATAATTAAAACCATGTAGTGCTAATGAAATAAATATAAATGTAAAGTAAGCAAAAAGAAATAGTTTTTTTATTTTTTCTCTCTTTAGTGAAGATAGAGAACACATTTTAATCAAAAATTCCTAATGCCCCCCCCATTTTTGTATCTCTTTTAAAAATTATGCTTTTAGAATATGAAGGGTGTTTGGATTAGCAAAGGACCTAGGAAATGGTATGCTAAGGTTGGTTTTAGGTCTATTTAAGACTAGTATCCTTGATATACTTGAAGGTACATGAGACCTAGCTATATGTTGGTGATGGTACATGGATTGATATTAGGTCCTAAACCCTCACTTCACAACCACACAATGATAAGGGTGGTGAGCACATATCTAATATACCATCAACTAATTCTTTATACTCAACTAGAACATCGAGTCAGTTTTCCTCTTGGTGATGAAATCCAAATAGGTCCACCTAGGTAGGGTCATTTTTATTGATATTTTAATATTTTTTTGGTTTGGTTGTGTATGAAAGAGAAGTGTGAATACAATGACAAATTAATTAACCTAATTATGCTATGTGAATTTTCTAAGCAAGCAATTTGAATAATGTAGTTCTTTTTAGATTATAAAATAAAGCTAGATTTTTTTATTTTCTCTTTTGTTATGAAAATAATAATGAAAATTTTGATAAAAATTTAAAATAAAATAAAATAACTTAGAATGACAAATCAATGAGTATGAGGCCTACAAGGGTCCCACCAGACATGCCAAAATGTTAAAGTATTTTTTATGTGAAATTTCTTTTTATAAAACAAACTAACAAAAACTTGAAAGAAAAGTAGGGTTTAAGCCAAAATGAGATGTATATGTATGATTGGTTGTGCACCATTGACCAAGTTATTGTGAGATCTCCTTTTTGGCTGGGAAGGAATACCTACACACTAATGAGAAACTAGAAAAGATAAATTAATAAAATAAGAGGGTGGATTTCTTGGTCAAATACCAGTTCTAGGAAGGTGTAAGCTTCCTTTTAAGGATGTCAATACACCTATTTAGGAATTAAGTTGATAAAAAATGATAATGAAAATTAAAAATGCTTTTTGATAATTATATAACATATGATAATGATAATGATAAAAATTTATTCTTTCTCTATTGCATTAATATAATAAAAATAATTAAGCCAATAATATTATGTGGCTTTAGTATCTTCCTAGATAATCTATAGCTGGGCTGAGATGTCATCATTGTTGGGAGTGAATGAAATTATGTAGAGACTCAACTCATGTGTAATATCACTCTGATCAACAAAGATGGGTTGGGGAATTATTAGTAAATCAAAAACACTGAGTATTTCATGAGGTTCTCTAGGAATGGTCATCTAAATGTAGAGTCCATGTTTATAGTAAAATAAAATAATTAAAATAGACTAGGATTATGGTAAAAATTTGTAGAAATAGTCTTGGATTCTAAAACTTAATAATTTTGATAGGTATCAATGCCGATTCATATAATCGGTATAAAATTTATCAAGATTGAGGTCGATTAATATGATTGATGTTGATTCTAGTAATATTTCCAAGAAAACTAAGAAGTTGGATTATAACTTAAGAAAATAGATTCTAAAGATAATTGAGGTAGCCTAAGGAGTAAAATAATGATATTAATATATAGATCAAGATAGATAAAAAATTATACTAAAAAAAAAATATAAAACTAACCTTGAAATTCTTTTGGATGGTGCTATAGATCAGTGATGTATTCTAACTTCCATAATATCATACCAAGGATTCAATGCTTTGATGAGATAGCCTAAAGTCTATACTACAAAATCATCTAAGCATCATTCATTTCTTAGGTGTTATGTCCACCTTCTAGCATAATTTTAAGATCCATTTGGGTGAGCTTAGGTCATGTATAATTAATCGACACTAATCAAATAAAATCAATGCTTATCATGTAGAATCATTAACGATTGTACCTTTTCTTGGAAAAATGCATCTAAAGTGGCTCTAACCATGGGGTAATTTGGGGAGTGGGTTTGTTAATTTTTTTTATGGGTTTTTCATCGAGATTAAGTTGTTAGGATGGAGGGATAATTTAGTTTTTATGGTTTTTTAATAGATTTTTGGAGATTTAGGAGGTTGGGAAGGGGGTAAATATTAATTAACAAAGTAATTACTATGATTAAATGTAAATAAAGGTGGTGGATAATAAAATAAGTGGATTTATGACATACATAGACATTTATTAGGTAACACACATAAAATTAGTGTCTACAATAAGATTATATGATATGAATCGTGACACCACTAAATATTAGAAAGCTCAACAAGGCCAAAAGGATCAACTAGATCAATATTTAGTGTTACACATAAGGCCAAGGTTTTAATATAAGGGGCATGAATATGTCACAACAAACAAGATTAATGTCCAGACATAAAGGACATAAAGATGTCGTAAAAAGGGACATAAATATGTCACATCAACCAAGGTTAAGGGATACATGTAAGGGACATAAATATGTTATGAACAAGGGATATAGATATGTCACATCAAAAAAAGCCAAGGGACATAAATAATATATAAAATATTAATATCCTAAAATGTAAGATCAACATCATCAATGAAGTCTAAAACATGTAAAAACTATTTTATACCATCCATATGTATCAATGTTAGATCATAATGTAAAATCATATCTATGTGTTTAATAGTTTTGTTTTTACAAATTAAATCATATAAACAAATAAACTATTGAAATTTATTTGGAATATAAAATATAAATAACCTACATGTAATATATAATAAAATACATACACTAAAATGAGTTATAAATAATAACTTTTGACAAATGTGAAAACCTAGCTTAACATGATTTATGTTGACTGTGTAGACATATCCCTAATATAGAATTAACTAGGAGGATATGTGTACTATGTCACATCCAAAAATCAAATTATGTGATTTACTAAGACATAACCATAGTAGGGTGGATAAGGGTACATTATGGCCTCATCTGTTGACTACAATTGCATCTAGATTGACTGTGCAATTGATTTTTTTGTCTGAGTACTTATAAATGTCAAAGATGCACTATTGATTATTTATGGGTCTTGACATGACACACAAAAATATTTTTAATATTAAACCCTAGTTCTTACACATAAAATAAATAAAAATAAAATTTTGGGCATAATTAAGCTATGGGAATAGCCAAACTATCATTAAAAAACCCTATGTAATTTGAATGCTATCTACATAGCATAAAATGGCCTCAAGCCAATGTTGTTCTCCCTCCTCAATTGAAAGTGTGAATCATGATACTTGATGTGTGTGTGTGTGTGTGTGTGTGTGTGTGTG
Source organism: Torreya grandis (assembly GCA_037957365.1). Taxonomy (NCBI): domain Eukaryota; kingdom Viridiplantae; phylum Streptophyta; class Pinopsida; order Cupressales; family Taxaceae; genus Torreya; species Torreya grandis. The sequence continues at coordinate 154,990 of JARHVA010000250.1, forward strand.
TGTGTGTGACTAATAAATTGATTTGAAATATTAATAATGAATTCCATCGAAATATAATAAAACAAATTCAAACTTGGCCTATGATTATTATAATAAATCAAAACTTGAATTGGAAATATTAGTGCCCTTTTGCTGAATGTGTAGTAGAATTATAGGTGATTTATAGATGATAAATGTTAGATGTGTTTTGAGTTAATTTGATGTACTTATATATAATTATAGTATAAATATTTAAATTAAATATCTTAGATAAAAATGTCGGGGTACTGACATGAAACATATCAAACTTGAAAATTTATGATTAGAGAATAGGAGGCAAGAGCACACTAGTGGATAAGGCCAATTTGTGGCCCGGTATGACTTAGTGTGGTCTTATCCTAAAAGGATAGAGATTATTGTAAATTTTATGATAGGAATATATAAGTATAATAGTGAAGGCTCTCATGTAGATTACAAGTAACTAAGATAGAAACTATGCCAAGTAAGGTAAGGGTTTCAGGATTAAACATTATCAAGCACTTAATGATTAAATTTGAGCATCTATACTATGTATCACTATTTATTAAATGAGTAACTAATAATATATATCTAATAAATATATGTATCTCAAGATGGCATAATGTTATAGAAAGATATACCTATGATAATGAAACATGTGGAATAAGATTTCCCTAGTATTGACACGACCACTGGATAAATGAAAGTCCAACATATATATGTCCATATGTAACATATATGAATTACATCATGCTCATACATCATGAAATGTATGTGTGAATGAAAATAATATTTCATCTAACAAGCATGTAATAAATAACATATGTAAATAGTGTAATCTAATAATCATGTAATGCTTAGGTCTTGATTTTAATTTTTTGAATATTTTGAATGTTTTTGAATTATTTAAAATTTTAAAAGTGATTATTCAATGATCTTATCAATGGGAGGATCATGGGAATTACATTTATCACATAGTTTAATGGTCATCTATCATTATTGAAAGGTACCAAATATAGTCATATCAAAATATGATATGAAATCACATGTAGTATGATAACTATCATGATCATTTCTCAATGAATCTCATGTATGATGGGTAATTCTAGAAGGTTTATGATTTTTTGAGTCTTTTTTATAGTAGAATAATGCCTCACTTCAAGTGTCCATTGTGGAATATGTTGAGTTTTCCATGGTACTAATCGAGTGTGTACTATAGGAGATGATGGTCTCTATGAACCCTAGATAACTCTTTTATATGATAGGCATTGAATAGTTGTTTGTCTATTAGACTCAATTACTTTCCTTTGAATAGGGTGTATATAAATATCTTGCATATTTGTAACCAATTATATATATACTAATCATGTATGTGTATATCAACCAATTTTAGTTATGGTGGGTGAGGAGGAGGCTATACCACTAGTTAAAGATGGTATTCATATCATACACCAATAATTATGACTACCTTGTTATAGAGTATTTGTTTGATATACCAATTCCTTGTAGATGGTATTGCATGAATATTTTACATTGAAGGGAATCTTAACACAATCTCAAAGATCCCATTACTTTATATAGCTAAGAAAGGAGTAGCTAGTATGGTAGAAACCACATGAACATATAACACTACATGTCTGAGGGTACTATATATTTGTCCATAGAATCCTTTAACTATTCTTGATTTATATTTTATATCATGTTGTGTGTATCTAAGGGAGTAAAAAAGTGTCATTATGTATAATTTATAATTTAACCAATTATCGATCATAACATCATGTGTTGGTTTCTATTTTATATAAGCTCATATGAATAGTGAATGAAAATTAGAATCATCATCAATAATCTCATTGTCATCAAATATGATTATAAGATGTTGTGGAAATGTGCCAATAATCAGTTTATTAGGTGATCATATGTCATAGAGGGAGGATGTATAATACATGCATATTGTAATTTTTAGGTATCCTTAGTCTCTGTCATCTCATGCTTTGGAAATGGATCATTGAATGTTTTCAACTTATTATTTATGTTTTATGTGGTCTATATTCCTTTTTAGGTATGCTCAACTCAATAGTGTTGTCATCAGATATGTCTTGTATCTTATGTCTTAGTTTGAAGCATTTTTTTTGTAGAATGTTAGGTAATTTAATGATGGTCACTATATGCACTACTATCATAGTAATTTGTTTTAGGTTTTGTTGGATAAAAATATTGTGGAGGAAAAGTGATAAATTTTCACTCAAGTAGATTTTTTTAAAAATATATGAGGAGGTGATGATAATCTAGAAAATTGCCTAATTGGTGGAGCTTATAATTGAAGTCTATTTGTAGGTTGTGATATTGCATTAACTATCATATTTACCTCATTATTTTTGTTAGTTGGTTTTACCTTGTATCTTGGTTTTATTTGAAACTTCATTATTGGACAATATATAGGATTAAGTATGTACTCAATTTTTTTCAAAGTTATGATCTTAACCTCTTGTACTCTTATTGTGTAGCATAAGTCATCAAAATATTTTAATTGATTAAATATGATTGAATCATGGAGTGGTACAAGAAATATTTGTTTTATAATTATTGTAACTCATTGTTGACCATAACATTAGTAATCTTCATTAGCATTGCCTTGCATCAAAGTACATAATCCTTGATTAGATTTATAGACCCTTTCTTGAGTTTAGTGATTTGTGATTAATATAATTTATCATTTATGTTAATATAAAAATATTTTATAATTTTATCTTCCAAAGGGTTTAATGGTAGAATTTATTATAGGGGAAATTCATATAACCATCTAAAATAATATTCCTTGACACTTCTTTGGATTAACTTAGTAAATAAATTATCATTGTATGAGTAATCTGAGCATGTTGAGTGGAATGATCGAAGGTGTTGTTATGGATCACATTTACATTCATATAGTGAAATCAAGGCATGTATATCTATTAAATAACTACCTCTATATGTACCTTGATGTAACTAAAACACCTTATTGTTTAGAGTTATAATAGTTTGATCAAGGGAACATGCAATAGGCGAGGTTAGTGATGTAATATGCATATTAATCATAGGAGGGGAAAAGGTTACTTATGTATGAATAGGTATGTATATATGTTGCGAGCCTTGTGTTACCCACACACCTTGTGGAGATGTTAAATATGCCATTCATTATACTAATTTAGGAATAATACCGATATTAGAGATCTAAACACCTCAAATGGAAGTACTAACTCAAAAATATGTGTTGACAATAGCAAAGGGTTTTTGTTATTGTCCCTAAGATTTAGTAATATTAACTTAGAATGTGGTCTAAATACATGGATAAATCCTTGAATAAAATTATACTTAAGGTTTTAACTTGGTCAGGATTTAGCCCATTACTTTCATTGGGATCAATTTTATCTAGGCCATCATGATTATCTTGATTATTATGTTCATTGTGATTATATTCATTATCATGTTTTAATGGTGGCATGTCAACATAATAATTTTAAATTACACATTTTCATGAATAATTTTAGCATAAAAATAAGAATAAACATTCATTATATATGAAAACAAAATAAGATACATCTACAATTTATCCTACTCAGTAAGATCCAAGCTTAGAGAAAGTAATCAACTAGAAATCCACTTAACAATACTTTGTTATAATGAGGTCATGACTAATTATGGATTTTATAAATTTAACTAAGGGATATATTAATACACAATAACAAAGGAGAGGTTTCCAAGGCTTATAGTCAAATTCCATCATGTAATAACCTTAACTAAGTCTTATAATGTGATACATGGAAATTAGATAAATATTAAACAAATATATAAGTTAATATAATAGATGAACATACAAGATAATCTAGTGCTCACAAAAGCCTATGGCATAAATGGGAAAGATAATAAACAAGAAAACATAATTCTATTCAAGACAATATAGAAGTAATCTAAGCAAGAAGAGATACAATTTAATCCATTAGTTATGCAACATATACATATCAAAGTGAAGGGCTATGAGTACACTTGCCTTGTTGAATTGAACCCGTCATGCCTCAACCTCTCCCTTAGCCAATGGTGCTTTGTAAGATGTCATTTTGCCTTGCAAGAATCACAAGGATAAATTAGCTCTAAGCTATAAAATTTATCTTATGCATCCAAAACATCGACAAGATGAATGCTACTACTCTAAGGCAACAATATAAGTAATTAAACCTTTAAATGATAGTATAATAAATTTTCAAACTGTAATGATGCACAATTAAGTGATATTCTCTTTAGAAATGAAGTTAGGGGGTAATTTATAGCCAAGGATTAACCCTAAACACTCCCAGGAATTTAGCTAGAAAGGTTGGTGGGGTTGATCTTGTTTGGTAGGAAAAAGAGCCATTAGGCCTCAAAATAGGTTGACATGGGCTGATGAAGTTTCGTAACATGAACTAGATTAACAACAAGGTTGATCAGGTTGATGTAGTAGAAAAAATGAGTAAAAGTCATGTTTGTTTAGGTAGGCGTTATTTTGGATGGTGAATTGCTTAGGGGAGTATATAACCAGGTTTATATTTCTTAGGAAATTAGATAAAATTAGCTTATAGTAGTTTTAGGTAATGGTCTAGAAGCCAAAAATCTTGCAAAGCACCAAAGGTATGACAACCCCTTTTTTGGTACTCTTTAAGGTGTGCACTTAGAGAGATTGAGACTCAACATGTTCCTACAATAGATAAAGTATCAATAAAGGATAAAGTTTAAAAATATTGTGTGTATATATATACCCCACTCAAAGCTCATCATGTTTCATGTAGTTGTAACATGGGATGGTGGTTCAATAAAAAACATATTAACACACAATGTTGAACTAATAAATTGTAGTACAAAGTGTAAATTGAAATGATAGTAAGGAAATAATTGAAACAATTTAAAAGTATCATAAACATACTTTGAATTATATTTATTGTTGAATTTTTTTTGATGTATTTTTAGTCTTGATCATGGAAGGTGCATTAATTAATTTGGATAAACCATAAGGATAAAAAACAAGAGATAAAAAAAAAAATTGTAGGGAAATAAAAATAAATGAACTTTACATAATTGAATAAAATAACTTGGATAATTGTCAATTTAGGATGATAAATTATAAGTTAGAACCAAAAGACTAAGGAAAAATGGATAAAATGAGAGTAAATCAAGAAATTGAAAAGCCAAGGTTACTGAATAACTGACAAACCAAAACAAGTGTACATTAGATAATAAATGTAATTATCTAAATCAAACCAAAGACACATGTAACTAAAGTAATAGATTTAACATTGATGTAAAATAAGTAACAAACCATATCTAAAACACATAAGTACATACACCAACTTGTAATGATGAACCAAGTTGAACATACTAAACCATACAATATCATACTAGGTACCAACATCCAACATCATAAAAATAGAACAATACCACTATTGAAATTAATAAGAAATCACTATTCTTTATAAACTCCTTAGACCTCTCAAAAGAATCATATATCCATGCATAGACTACATATACATATATAAACACCATTTTTGGTGGGGTGGGAAGGATGGTATAATGAACCAGTGTAATTAGTTCTCATCATACCCCACTAGCTATATTCCAAACTACTTCTCCTCCCCCATACCACACTACTATCATAATAGTTATTTACATTACAAACATGTGAAACCAATACCAACAATCATCCAAATAAATTTTTAAAATTAAACCGATCATGTAAAAGTAAAATCAATTAAAAAAAAGACCAAGTGGACTTAAAAAATAAATCTCAATCATAAACAAAATCCAACAATAATTTCAATGATCAGTTACTTAAAATATTCAAAAACATGATAATATTATTGGTTTCAAGTCAAATTAAAATAAATTTGACAAAACACAATGAAAGTAGATCACATCATAATCACTATGTGACTTAAAAAGTCAACCAAGGGGAGAATGAATAAGGTGAGAGGGCATCATTTGGACCACTATAAAACAAAAATAATCAAACTACATCATCATGCATAGTAGATTAGTCCACCGACCATTACCAATAATGAAAATAGTCCACTAGCCATCCGAAAAATCAAACTAAGTCATCGGCTAGGGTACATCAAATAACATTAAATCATGCTCATGTTATCCCAAATGAATAATGATAATAAATAATAAATCATAACAAATGAATAATGATAATAAATAATAAATCATGATCATTTTATCCCAATGACATATCATCACTACATAATACTATTCTAGCTGACATCTCTGACTATCATGTAACCAAATTGCTATAAAATAACATTACCTATAGATAGTAACCATGTTGAAGCATATAATTTTTTTTCATAGGTCCAATTGATGACATAGTGTCATCTCTATTAACATTTCAACATATAACTATAACTGGAGTAATAATCTCATGAGGAATATTTGAGACTCTCTATGTACAGTATCACAATATCCTAAGATAACATGTATAAATTATGTCTGTTATCCATCAGTAACCATCATTGAAGGAACTAAATAAAAAATCCATATCATAACAAAGTGATACTAAAAAGAAATTATCCAATGAAATTTGATCATAACAGTCCATCATGACAAACCAACTCATACATATGAAGTAGAATAACAACTATCCACTCTCATGCATGGCATCCTAGTGCTACATAAATACCAATGAAAACATACTGGATCATATCTATAACTATCACTACCTTCAAGTATCATATCTCATAGGGAATATAACTATCAAACATAGCTCACTGAAGTTATATCGAGTGGAAACTATATCATGTTTGAGTGATGACTATGGAAAATTGTTATTCATCGTAAGTACTAGAAGTATCATTATGGTCTAAACAATCATCACTGAGATAAAATAGTGCATCAATTGCACTACTCATCAAGCCATAATATAAATGACCAAGATTTTTTCATTCTCAACTAGGGTGACATTAGATGAAGTAATAGGGTTCTATAGACCCTGATGCATGCTTTGAATATGGTACTGCATATTATTATATTTTGTATGCATTATCATACCATAGACTATCAAAAGGATGTAATGGTTAATTAAAAATATGAGAGTCACCTAAAAAGGTCATCATCCATAAATTTTTAGAAATCATAGACAATGCTAGACTATATGCTCTAGGCAACTAGCCTATATACTACCAAATCAAGGTGTAGTCATATCATAAACATGTTCAACAAAGTGGAAGTATAGTCACTTAAGCTTTTTCCTACCTAAATATTTGAAATAAATTATTTTATGTCACTACTATTAACACTCATAGGACATCTACCCAACTAGGTACCACTACTAAATAATTAAATGTTATAACCCTACCTACATATTCTATTTATATATTGTTATATTTAGTTTCAACACACTTTTACACTATGCAGTACTATTTGGAATTGTTATTTTAATGTTTTTTAGATGTCGAATAAAATGTTATAGCTAGAGTTTATTTATATATATAAAATATATGGTCCTAATATTCAATTTTTTGCATAATGCTATTCAGTTCTACTTTGCATATGATTATATATTATAGGTACTATTGATGTCATTTATGAGTAGTACATATGGAATGGGATAGGATAGAGATGGATTCTAGTGGTCAAGGGATAAGGTATAAAGGATTATGACATAGGTAAAATGTAATGATATTTATATTCAATATATTCAAAAATACCCTTAAGGTAGGGAAACACCATATAATACTCCTTTAGGAAGGAATAACTCCACAATGTCTCTTCGAGGGGATAACCTCCAATATTCTCTTACAATAGAAGACTCAATGATTACTTGATGTCTTTACCATGATAATCATTTCCTATATATATACATCTATCTAACCCATGGATAGGTAACCTCCTAATCCAATGTAGGCCGACCATTACCCAATGTACTACTACCATAAGTTACTCTATTATCATAATATAGTGTACCCATATAACTAAGGGGATGTGTGCCACATGTTGGCATCTCCATCAACCCATATACATCAATATATCATATCCCTAGGTACATAACATTCCTTCCCTCCTTGACATGTTTCATCCCTGAAACATAGGAAGAAACCAAATAATGAGTGTGCTTCAAATCATTGCACACTTGTCTCCAATCTCGATCATCTAGCCATCCATATGTGATCTTGGCAGGTGATAGCTCTCCAAGCTTGTTTCCAAATTTTATTGTGCTCCTTTGATTTTGTTCATGATCATAATTATATTGCTTTGGTGTCCAAGCATAATTATTCCTTTTTTTATTCCATGTACCATATTCCGCTGTGCTACTCTAATTCCAACCATGACGATAGTAGGTATTCTTCCATGCATAGTCATATTGTTTTCCCCATTCATTCCATGTGCCATAGTATTTTTTCTTTGGATTCCATGCATATCCATAATTATTGGAAATTCTATTTCCTATATAGACAAAATGATTGTTGTTATGACACTTCCTCACCTAGTTCCATGATTGTTTCCTCTCATGATGATGTGGGTGTCTATATACCTCAACCCTTTCTAATAATTTGACCTTATCCACCTTTGCTTCTACCTCTTCCACCTTTTACTTCTTTGTCTCTTGAGTAGATGAATTGTTCATTTGTAGTGTGCCTTTATCTATATCATCTGAATCTTCATCATGATCTTCATCACCTATTTCAATCTCATCCTTATGATCTACCTAGATTATTATTGGTGCCTTTTTCAATATGATATCTTGTAAAGTGATCTTATTTTTCTTATACCAAAACTTCATGAAATTTTTCTAAACATTGATATTCATTGTTCCCAAATTCTCTAACCATGGATATCCAAGAACTATATCCATATCATCCATATCCAAAGCATAAAAATCTAAATGCAAAACATATTTTTCCATAATGAGCTTCAGATCTTCAAACATTGAAATATTCTTACCATCTACTTGAACCTCTTTGATATTCTTTGCTTGAACATGTAGATGCTTCGACACATTCATGTTGATGAAGTTATACTTACCGGTAGGGTTTATGGACACAATAACCCTTTTCTTTTGAATGCATCCATGAAATTGAAAAATTGACTCAGATTTCTTTGTAGCCAAATTATTTGAACCCTTCTTTTCTTCTTCTTCTTCTTCATCTGCTTCTTCATCTATTGCTTCTTCTTCTTGTTCTTCTACTAATTCTTCTATTTATTCTTCTTCTTTTTCTGCTTCTTCTTCTTCTTCTTCTACATCCTCTTTTTTGTTTATATCCCATCGATATAGGAAGGTTTTCTCCATTGCTTCCCATGAATAATATTGTTGCACAAAGCTCAATTCATTAGTCCACCAATGTTTTGCAGGCCCAGACAAACAAAAACATAATTCTATTTTCCATTAAAAAATTTTAGTATTCTTCTCCTTAAAATTGATCCACCATTCTCTAGCATCAACATCATCTTCCCCTGAAAATTTTTGCAACTCCATGATCCACAAAAAAAATGAAGGTTCATGAAACCCTAAAATGTCAAAGCTGATCCATAAAATCACAAAACATCACTCCACACAACTTTAAAAATTCTTAATTTTTGACTATACTTCTCTTATATCTGCTTACATCTCCAGTAAAAATTTCGAATAAAAATTCTTTATATTTCAGAAGATATAGTGAAATTATTATAAACCCTAAAATAACAATAACTCCCTAAAAACGAATCAAAAAATTCTGAAATTTTTACTATGCTTCTCTTATATTTTCTTACATCTCCAGTAAAAATTTAGAATAAAAATTCCCTATATTTCAAAAGATATAGTGAAATAAGGGTTTCACTCCATACAAATTGCCCAAATCGAAGCTCTGATACCAATTGTAATGATCTTGATATTCAATATATGAAAAAATACCCTTAAGGTAGGGAAACACCATATAATAATCCTTTAGTAAGGAATAACTCCACAATGTCTCTTTGAGGGGACAACCTCCAATATTCTCTTACAATAGAAGACTCAATGCTTACTTGATATCTTTACCATGATAATCATCTCCTATATATATATATATATATATAACCCATGGATGGGTAACCTCCTAATCCAATGTATGCTGACCATTACCCAATGCACTACTACCATCAGTTACTCTATTATCATAATATAGTGTACCCATATAACTAAGGGGATGTGTGCCACATGTCGACATCTCCATCAACCCATATACATCAATATATCATATCCCTAGGTACATAGCATAAAAATGGGTAAATAAATGAACCAAAACTTGTAACAATCTATCATTTTATTTTATTTTATTTTTTTTATCATTTTCTTGACTTGTTCGTCATACTTTCTTCTTATCTTCACTTGTTGATTTTAATGAATTTGTGAGATTACTTGTATGCATCTATTTTAGTCTATTGTTTTATGGTCGCTTGGTTGGCTATTTCAATTTTTTTTAATCAATGTATGCTTGTTTTGATTTTGAACTTAGACAACATTATCTCCTTGTTTAGCTTATCTGGTGTTGTGTCTTCAAGTGTCTCAGTTGAATATAAAATTATTATTATTGTTATTATTTTAATAAAAAAATTTGTATCACCACTCTCCCCTTCTAACTCTTTATAAAAGGAACCCTAGTGGATTTGTTTCTTAGTCAAAATTAGTAATAAATTTATTACTTGACAAATTAAAAAAATTCCATGATGACCTGAGAAAATTCATGAGACTTTGACCCAAATCAAAAAATATCATTTCAAAAAAAAATTGGTCTCTTACAAAATTGGATTTTGGCATTAATAACTTAAGGTGATTTGGGAGGAGCTTAGCTCGACCCCCAAAGTCATTTCACTTGTTAGGTCAATGGGTAGTTGGGAGAAGGAGGAGAGAGGGGGAGGGAGGCATGGAGAAGGGGGAGGAAGAAATGATATCCTAGTTGGCATGGTATTAGGCTAGAAGATATGGTTGGGGGTATAAATTTATACCAAGGAGAGAGAACAACTTGCTTGTCTGCATCTAGAAAATAGGAGGGCATGGTAAGGAAACACATATTTTTATATTTTCTCATCCATTAAAAGTAAGAAGAACAAGTAAGTTTTTGCATTTTTTTATTTTATTGTAGAATTTTTTCATTTCCATAATATTAAAAGGCAAGTAATAAAGGAAAAAAATTACTTGCAAGTACGTAAGGAAGTCATGCGAGTTTCTAATGAACCTATAAGAGTTTCTGGAGGGATTGTTTTGAAAAAAATATCCATTTCTCCTTCAATGGGTTACAATTTTTTTTTTAATAGTTTAATAGTTTAGATTTTTTAAAAATTATTTAGTTTCAGACAAGTCCTTGCTTAAAAATTATGGATGAGTTATTTTAATATTTTCTAGTTTTTATTTTGCTGAAAATGATGACATGGGTCAACTTAGGGTAAAACAAATTGGTATTTTATTCACATTGCTGGTATGACAATCTGGTTTGACCCCCTAGACTAAAATTTGGTCTATTGTTTAGTAATTTTGTGGGTTTAATTGTTGCTCATATTTTTATCCTTGCAAATTGATTTTGGAGGGTTATATTTTGGTGAAATTTGTGCATAATTTTTGGGTTTTTATTTGAATAAATTACTATTAGTGTTTGAAATTTTTTGGAATTTAGGTTTGGCTGAATATGTTATTTTATGAAAAAATAATTTAAATGACTCATTTTTTATACTTAAGGTTAATGATTTATTTATTCATAACCAACTTAATTTCTTGGTTTTAAATGTAACCAGCTATTTAATAACCTAATTGGAAACTTGTTACTATTGAATTGATTAAATTATCCATATCTAGTCAGCTAGTAATGAATAAATGCAATGTTTAAATTATCAATGATTGATATAGTTTTATTTCACATGCATTCTTTTGGATACATTTAATTTAAACAAGGGTTATGTTTCCTTTTATTATTTGGTTTGCTTGGAACAAGTGATGAAGGAAAATGAAGTCAACTAGATGAGTGGTTAACTTCTGATAACCATTTAGATGAACACCATGCTACCAAGGTTGTTTATGAATGTCTATATTTGAAGTTTCAATGTGAAATTTTTATTGTTATAACTATTGTAAGTTAAATAATTTATTCACTTATTATCTTTGCCTACATTCATGAAGTCCCAAAATATGGACTCCACCTACCAGATAATGGTTGGGGGTGGTATGGGCCACCAATTAGGGGGCTCATAGGATGGGTTGAGATAGGATGACTCATGGGAGAAAGATAATTTTTTTTTTTTTAATTCAGCTATTTTAGTTGTTCTACTTGTGGTTTTAATTCATTGTTGACATAGTAATACAACATACTTTATAAATGACTTGTAAATATTTTAGTTGGAATCATTTGCTACTATTGTAGGTTAAGATCTCTTTTATTAAGTGTATCACATGAAATTAGTTTTAATATATTTAAATTTTAGTTGAATTTCTTAAATAATCTTATAGATTTTATTTGCATTTTTAAATCTTTAGTTTTAAAATGTTACTTTCAGCTACAAGATTATGTCTCTTTCATGGAGTTGTATGAAAATTAGTTTCAACAATTCTAATTTTAGTTGTATGAACTAAATATACTCTCATATTCTATTTGATATATAGACTATAAATATATTTCAGCTATAACATTATGTTTAAATCCATTAGATTATGTTACAAAATTTAGTGACTATCCATTTTGAAAATGTTTAATAAATGTTGAACCTAGATGTTCATATTGCTGAGTATAAATGCTTATTTGAGCTTGCATCATTTATATTATATGAGAACTTTAATTTTAAAGTGATTCAAATATACATTAAAATTAGATGACTAGTTAATATTTTTTAAGCAAGTAAAAATTTGTACTTTGTTAAAAAACATTCTTGATTAATTAGTAATTATTTGACATTATGCTCCATTACTATGGTGCATCTAGTTATAACTCTCAATTACATTGTTGAAACCCAATTGTTTAGTTTAATTTATTAGTCACCTAAAGGTGTACTTTATATAAGATGATATGGTACTTAGTTTTGATTTTATTTACCCTACATATACAAATTTGATTTGAAATCATACTTAGCTTACATATTATACTAGGCAACTGATATTTTATTTTTATAAATGATATAAAATCAAAAGCATCTCTATTACCTAAAGCAATGAAATGAGTAAACCAATTATAAAGGAGTTATTTCTCACAAGTTATGTTTCAATTTCTGCCTTATGATTAAAGATTTTAGCATTTGAAATAGAAGAAATTTAAATCAATATCTTGCTTTATTACTAAATATATTAGAATATTTACTTAATGGAATTAATTATATTTAATTTTTAGTAAAGAGAACACTTGTCTAATTTATTCACAAGATAGTTGTAAATACTATTTATTTTCTTTGGTCACCATGACCTGATTATGCCATTAATCTCTTAATAGTAACCTAGTTAAAATAGTTATTCTAATTTATTGGTTGTTGGAAGGCCATCTAAAATCTCATTTAAATAGACTTAAGGCTATTAATAGCTACCATTCCAATTCTAATTCATACTCTTCCTATTTAAAACTAATGCATAATAAGATCTAAGTGCATAATATGATACAATGACAAAGAGTTGTCTTCTTTACACATTTTCAACAAGCTAATACATACATTAAATCATGTTTAATTTTTTGAATAGACCCATTAGTATTTTATTTATTTATGACATGGTAATGATAGTTAAATACAATCAGCACTAACATTCCTAAAGGAATATATTTCAAAAGTTAATGTGTTATAGATTTATGATTTCAAATAGTGGCATAATTTATTAGTCATACGATTATGACCAAGTGACACATAAATAATACTAGAGAAACATGAATCTCTAAAAGACTATTTATGAGATGGTTTAGTGAGAGTATGATGCCACTAGGAGTTAAGAATATCATATTTTCTTATAAATAACATTGTCTTGGCAAAAATCATAAATTAATTAATTAAAACATCAATTATTTCCAAAGTGAAGGTATGAGGTAGGATGACCCCCTAACCATAAATTATGGTACAATGACCTAAAATTAGGGGTAGTACCATTTAGACCCTTCACATGTGTATTTAGTTTCATCTTAAAATTGGATAGACATAGTCCAAATCCTAAAATATATTCAAACCAAAACCATTACTTGAATTGATAGATACCTATTTGAATAATATTGATAACCTATGTAATTAACTTAGCCATCCTAAGCTCAAAAAAGGGCAAGTTGACTACCTTAGATTATAATGGGTTTCAACTAATGTCAAAACCTTAGGTCGGATAGGGACACCTAAGTGGTCATATTGAGAAGGTGTCTACTACCATGCAATCCTAAATATATCACTATGGATCACATATTGATACACCCTAAATTACATGAAGATATCCCTAGGGAAATAATATTCCCCATAGAATCTTATAGGGGTAATTACCCTATCTTAGGGTTTTATGCACATAAACATGGTGATAGGTTACTCAAAACCAAATTTTAGATTATAAAGCATTTCATTTTTCATTGTGAACTCTAAAAGAAAGGACACTGAATTTAATTGAGTCATTTCACCTAATATTAAAGCCTACACTAAGTTGTCGATTCTAAATATAATAGAACTTAGAGTAATTTAATTTTGAAATATACTTAAGAAACTAATTGGTGGCTTCTTAGGAAAATGGTTAAGACTAGAGATGGAAGCAATTAGGTTGATAATGACCAAGGAATTGATAGACTAGTTTTAAGAGGTCAAGGCTAAGGTAGAAATAAAAGCTAAGGTAGAGGACGTACTACCAAGAACCCAAACTGAATTAGGAATGAGCCTATTCCCCATAATGAAAATTAAAAAAAACCACTAAAATATAATGTGGCTAGGAACAATCCAACTGATAAGAAAGAGGAGATCCTTTATGAGATTTGATCAACTTTGAATGTCATTCAAGGTAAAATTAAAAATCAAGAGTGGAGGCTAAATAATCTTGAGGATGTTCCTCATGAAGAAATCCCTTGATTATGAGATGGAAAAATGAGGGAGAAAACACTTTATGAAGTACCTATAAGTATGATAGAAACCATCATCAAAGAACTAAAAAAATTTCCCCCACCTACCTTCTCAAGTGAGGAATTAGGAGATGTAGCCAATACATGGCTCATCAATCTACAAAAATACATTAACCTGCATGACATGCCATCCAATATGAAGGTAATGGTTCTTGTTTACAATTTAAATGGTTATATTAACCTATGGTGGAACCATATCTATACCTTAGAAGGGTATCATCCTATGACCCTCACTTGGACAAATTTTGAGAACCATTTTAGGAAAATGTACTTAAGTGCAAACTTCAAAGAGCAAAACATAATAGATTTTTAGCTACTCAAGAAAGAAAATATGTTTTTCCTTGAATATAAAAATAATTTTTTGAGTCTGATACATCATGTGGAATAAATACATGTCAAAGAGATAAATAACTCCAAGTTTAAGTTAGGACTGAAAGAAATTTAATGCATGATGTCAATATGACTAATCCTAAGACATTGTCAACTATTATAGAGTCTATCCATAGGATAAAAGAGAAGAAAAAATATTGAAAAAAAGTGAGACAAGACTTTAAGATGAATAGGCAACAATCAAAGGCTAAAAAACTACCTCCTTATCAAAAAATTTCAATAAATCATATCAGAATTACAAGTGCCAAGGGAATAATAGGAATCTCAATCGATTCCAAGGTCAAAATAAGAATTTTAAGACCCAAGATAATTCTAAAAATAGGTTTTTTAGGAAGGACAAACACTAAAATAGAAAACATGGACCAAGAACAAGGGTAAACACTATTTTGGTAGCCCCAAAAATGACAGTGGTATGTTGAGAATGTAGTGATAACCACTACTGCAAGGACTTCCCAAAGATGAAATTGGGATAACTAGATCATAGAGCATACGCTATAATAGATAATTAGAATGATGATTTTCAATTCACTCTGATTGAGATTAAAGGTAAATTTGCTATAAATTATGTATCTATTTTAATTTATTTAGGTGTTATGGATAATTTTATTTCACCTTCTATAGTGAGTAAATGCAATCTGAAATCTAAGTCATTGAGAGAAGAATGAGAAGTTGAGTTTGCTATCAATAAGAGTGTACCTATCCAAGAATGCTATGAGCAAACCAAAATTTATATGAGCCCATTAAAGACAAGGGTAAATCTATTTTTAACACTCTTAGGATCTTATGATATTATATTAGGCATAGATTGGCTACAACAACACCATGCAACACTTGATTGCTTTCAAAAAAGTATGCAATACACTGATGATAATGGAAAGATTGTTAAAATATAAATTCATCAAGGATAAAAATGTATAAAATGATTTCAACCTTGTATTTAAATAAATATTTCCAAAAATGATGCAATTTCTATGTATTCTAATTGCAAGAACTTCCCAATAAGGAAGAACCATCTTGTGATGATTTTCCTATCTTACAGGAATTTGTGGATATTTTCCCTTAAAATTTGCCCAATTTTCCACCAGAATAGGAATTTTAATTCTCAATTGAGATTATAATAAGGGATGCCCGTACATCAAAATATCCTTACTAAATGAATGTGGTAGATTTGCAATAATTAAAAGTCCAATTATAAGAACTTTTAGACAGTAGAAGAATTTGACCTAGCATGTTACTTTGGGGTTGTCTAGTGGTATTTATAAGAAATAAGGACAAAATTTTAAGTTTTTTCATTGATTATTTTATGCTGTATAAAGTGACGATAAAAAATCATTACCCATTACCCTGAATCGATGATTTATTCTATCAAATGAAGGATGTAACAGTATTTTCAAAAATTAATTTGAGATCTAGTTACCATCAATTAAAGATCAAAGAGGAAGATATTTATAAAACCTCCTTTCAAACTTAATATGTCCACTATGAGTTTACCATTATACCATTTCACCTTACCAATGTACTTGTGACATTCATGAATCTAATGAATAGTGTTTATAGGGACTTCTTGGAAAATTTTGTACTAGTGTTATTGGATGACATCCTCGTCTACTCTAAGAATGAAGTTGAACATGATCGATATTTAAGGCTAGATTTACAAAGATTGAGGCAGAATAATTTATTTGATTAGTTGTCCAAATGTACCTTCTACCAATTATAAATACATTACCTGGGACATGCAATTTCTAAGAAGGGCATAGTAGTCGACTTGAAAAAAATTCAAGTCATTCAAGAGTGACTTGATCCATCTAATATACATAAAGTATGTAGTGTCATAGGATTGGCTAGCTACTATCAATGATTTGTGGAGAATTTATCTCACCTATCCAACCCCATTACATCCTTCCAGTATAAGGGCAAAAAAATTTCATGAACAATTCAATGCAAAAAAAGCCTTTAGAAGGCTCAAGGAGCTATTAAAAACAACTTCTATTCTAATCATACTTGATCTAAGTTATCATTTTGAGGTATGGGATGTTGCCTTTAAACAAGTATTTGGTAGCATATTGACCCAAGAGGATAAAGTGTTGGAATATGAATCTCACAAGCTTAAGGAAGCTAAAAATAACTATCCCACAAATGATTTAAAGCTTACTACCATAGTGCATGCATTAAAATAGTGGAAACACTTTTTTCTAGGCAAACATTTCAAGGTGAAATTTGATTATAGCATCTTAGAACATATTTTCTCACAAGATGACTTGAATGCTCACTAGTGTAGATGGCTAGAAATTTTTAGTAATTTTGACATAGACATCACTTATGTGAAAGGCAAGGAAAATTACATGGCTAATACACTCAACATGTGTACATACCTTGCTACCTTGTCTATATTATAAGGAAGTTTTAGGAATGATTTCCTACAATAAAAAATTTCTAATAATTACTACCAAGAAGTAAGTGCAGGATTGACTGATGAGCCTTTGGCAAAAAGATTTATTAATTTTTATGTTGAATCAAATGGCCTTGTAAGACATCAAAATAGATTTTTTATACTCAAAAAAGGTGGACTGTGCAATATTATATTATTAAAAGTGAATACAACACCCAATTTCACCCATCTAGGGGTCACTAAGATGATTCATGACCTAAAAGGGCTCTATTCCTATCCTAGTATAAAGAAATATGTTAATTTTATGACAAGGTACCTAGAATGTCAGCATGTGAAGGATGAACACTTTCATTTTGAGGGTATTTTGTACCCATATGACATACTAAAAGATAAATGGGTAGTGGTTTCAATTGATTTTATTACAAGGTTGCCTAAATCCCATAGTTGGCATAACACTATATTGGTAATAATTGACAAAACAGCTAATGTTGGTCACTTTATTATTGAAAATATGACTAATGACACTATTTATTTACTAAATGCTTTTTAAAAGAAGTATTTAAATTGCATGGCATGCCATAAGTCATTTTATTTGATAGAGATAAATTATTTACATCAAATTTATGATAAACATTGACTCCAATCTTTGGCATTTGACTAAATTTTAGTACTTCATACCACTTGAAAATAGATGGAAAAACTAAAATACTGAACCAAGAAGTCAAAGACATGTTGTGCATATATGTTATGGATCAAAAAATCAAGTGGGATGATTATATCCACTTAGTTGAGTTTGCCCATAAAAATATTATCATTCTGAAATTAAAATGATTCCTTTTAAACCCATATATGGATGAAAATGTAGAACTCCACTTGGTTGAGACAACCTAAAAAATTGGGCCATTGTTGATCTAGAATTGTTGCTAAAATATGATGATCAAATGGCCATAATATGCCAAAACTTGAAGGCTGATTTTGATTGGCCAAAAATTTATGCTAATTTTAAGAGAATGCCTTGTGAATTTACTATTGGAGAGAAGGTTTTTCTATGTGTAATGCCATAGAAGAGTTTTATCAAGTTTGGAAAAACCTCTAAGTTGGATCCTCACTTTGTTGGCCCACTCGGCATCTTGGACAAAATCAACCATGTTACCTATTGGTTGGATTTACCTCCTTCTCTATCAAAAATCTAGGATGTGTTCCACATTGCATTACTAATAAAATATGCACCTAATCCATCTCTTGTGTTGGATTAGAAAAACTTATAGGTTTTAGAAGAGAAAAAGTTGTAGCTAGAACCAGTGAAAATCCTAGGTTATCACAACATTAAATTAAGAAATCAATAAATCTAGTAGGTTTTGATATAATGTGACCCACTAAATACAATAAATGCTACTTGGCAAGATACACAACTATTTAAGCAACACTATGCCTAGTTATTTTGATATATTGTTGGGATGAATACCATTTATGGGGAGGAGGATGTTATAACCCCACCTATATATTCCATTTATATACTGTTATACTTAGTTTCAACATAATTTTACACTATGTAACACTATTTAGAATTATTATTTTTATGTTTTTCATATATTAAACAAAATGTTACAGTTAGAGTTTATTTTTGGATATGAGATATTTAGTCCCAATATTCAATTTCTTGCATAGTGCTATTCAATTTTGCTTTGTATATGATTATATATTATAGGTACTATTGATGCCATTTGTTGAGGTAGGTACAAGTGAAATGAGATAGGATAGATATGTATGATAGTAGTCAGGAGATAATGAATAAAGATAGTTAACATAGGTAATAAAGAGGTAAATTAATGAACCAAAACTTACAACAATCTATATTTTTATATTTTTTTTAATCATCTTCTTGACTTGTCCATCATGATTTTTGCTTGTCTTCACTAGTTGATTTTAATGACTTTATAGGATTACTTGTATGCATTTATTTCAGTCTATTGTTTTGTGGTCACTTGGGTGGTTGTTTATATTTTTTTTATCAATGTATGCTTATTTTGCTTTTGATCTTAGACAATGTTATCTCCTTGATTAGCTTGTTTAGTGTTGTGACTTCAAGTGTCTCAATTGAATCTAAAATTATTATTATTATTATTTTATTAAATCCTTTTGTATGCTTGAGGTACCTTAGCCTAGCTTC
>JARHVA010000250.1:182500-322500 GCA_037957365.1 Torreya grandis
AATTTAGAAATTGAAATTAAACTTCCACATATTACCTCACGTTTAACATTATAACTTTTACTTGTTATTTCCAATGCCAAATGCCAAGTATAACTAAACTGAATCAATTGAATTTATATTTGCAACTACATTTAATAATCATGCTATATAAAATAATTATAACATCTATGCTAAGAAGGGAATAAACAACATGTAATAAAACATTAACAAATACATCACACATGATTGTGAGTCATCCAAGAATAGAATAACAAAAAACCAAATCAGACAAACCCACCCAACTAGTCTTATGATCCCAACCATCGATGTCCCTTACCACCCTAAACATCATCTAGATGGTGGATTTGGAAATTAGGGACATGAAGGGAGCTTTTATCAAGTTAGATTCCAAATCAAAACCATCTCAACATAACAACATAATAGAAATGAAAGATAATGATCATCATTCTGAGGTGAGATAAAAGTAACCAACCCCTCATTGATATAAATCAAAAGTGGGGATAACTAATTGTAGTCTATCAAATGATGTATTAAGGGATTAAACAACTAATCCATTTATATAGCTTCTAAAATAGACAACTTGGATCTATCCTAAGTATGTGGTTAGCCCATTATCATCCTAGCTGTAAATTTACAACTTAGACATACAAGCATACCAATTAATGCTTAGTTATTCAAGTCTAGTCTAGGAATGGTGACCCAACATGAATATACTTCAAATAATTAAAAATAAAAAGCACAACATATAACTTAACCATTATATGCCAAAAATTCATAACCAAACAATCATAATAACCAGTTAAGCCATTAAACATAAACCACATTCAATAATTCTAGTATACATTTATTAATAAACAATTGATTATAAATTTGGAATCAATCCAACAATTCAAACAGTCCATAAATGGAAACAATGATTCTAAAAAGCATTCAAAAATGAATTGATTTTGATGTAATAATTAATACAGGGGATTCAAGGGATCATCATGAGGTCTCACGACCTCATATGATCCCCAAATATTAAAATTGAGTCAATGTGAGTTAATAAAAAACCCTCATTATAAAATGATGATTCTAATATGGCTTTGCCTTTATTTACTCTACAAAACCATACATAAAACATAAAACATTCTAATAAGCCACAATAAAATTTAATCATTCAAATTGACATATGAAAGGTTCTAATCAAAACTATATATAATAAATTTTAACCAAATTAAAATTATGCAAGGTACCACAATTAATCAATTCATCGAGAGGAATAAGCTAGTCGAACATGTCTTTAGCATAATGAAATAAATATAAATCAAACGTAAATGAATTTATCACCAATAAATGCACATCCATATGGCCAAAAATTGTGCCATTCAATACCATTGCATGTCTCATCGAAGTAAAATCCTAGGCAAAAATAATAAAGTCCAAAGACCCATTATTCACCAAACAAATTCAGCTCCTTTAACAATTTAAAACCCCAATCAATTTTCCACATTGGAAGAATAAATAAATATATCAACCATAATATTCTACCCATATGATTTAATAAAAAACTAAATTAGATATTTAAGAAAATGGAAAAATACATAATAACAACTTATCAAAATCTACCTTAAAGATTAAAGATAACCCCTTAGTCGATTTTCCATACTCTAACTCATGAAATGACTTCTTTACATATACAACCAAAAGGAACAAGGTATGATGACCCCAAATAAAACCACATGTTGAATAAATTATAAAAAAAAGATAATGCCCTGAATCACCCAAAACCAAAGTGCAAAGATTATAAAAATATTGAATCTATCATTAATAGCAATAGGAATGTAAACAAACACTAGTTCAATATTTATGACATTTATCACAAGAGTAGGGTTTCATCGACTCATAATCACTTAGCCATATTTAAATACAATAGGTTCAATAATGTGAATTCATGGTGATTGCATAATAAAATAAGAATACATAGCCAAATAAATCATTTACCAGACCCATAATCTAACTAAAACAACATATATGAAATTGGTTTTCATATTCATCCCCTTTTATGAGTTTATATGAAAAAAGGGATAATGTCAAAACTTAATACTCACTCCAAGGAAGGATAAGTAGCTTATAGTTAAAAATTGACTTACCTGATGGGATGTATGGCTAGAATAATTTACATAATGTAAGCAAATAATCTGTAACTATGCCTTCCTTTCCAATAATGAGAATCGACAACAGATATAGAATCCACATCAAGGTAAAATTCCCCCCCCCCAAAAAAAAACAAAACAAAACTAGAAACCCTCTATGTATAATCTTCTTCCCTTCTCCCTCCATTCCTCTCTCCTTCCTTCCTACTCATCCCATCCACCCACCACATCTCTATTTCATTACTCTTTTCCCTACTCACCATACTCACATTCAATTCCTCATTGAATGTGGAGAGAGAAAATCTCCCCCAAATCCATCGACCAACTCCTCATGTAGCCCACCACCAAACTCAAAAGGCAATGATCATTAATGAACTCCCAAAATCTTGAGCCAATAAGTAGTAAATAATAAGAGTAAATAATAACCATTTAAATAATAAAAAATAAATATCATTTAAAATGCCATTTAAATGTTTAAAAGGCATAATGTCCAATTAACCTAGCCACCAACAATTATCAAGTCACCATGGTTAATAAATCACGTGGAAGGGGGTGTCATTGGGGGGGGGGGTTGGTCTAGGTAAGTCTCTTAGAGAGTCCAAGTCTCAGCAAGGGTGAGTCAACTCGAGTTAGGGTGGTGAGGAGTACGTGAAGGAGAGAGAAAAGAGAAAGTTTGAGTGGATAATTTAACACCAAGCAAACATGTAGAAATCAATCAGAAGGATGACAGGGTGCCAAAATAAAATACAAAAAAGAGAAATAAAATATGATGACATAAATGATCAATAAGACTATCCAAGACTACATGGATACTATCAGAACTCATTTGACTACTTAGAATCACTCTGTTACCCCAAATATCAATACCAACATCTAGCCTAGCTCATAATTAACACCTACAACCATCAAGTGTATACATTTGTTGTATTTTATTAAAAAATCAATAAAATTATAAAACAATAATGAACTATAATAAAATATCAATTACATCAAGTAATACATAAATCATCAAGTGTAGGATTTAAAACATGATATATACATCAACCTTTGGCCAAGCATCACATCATCAAAAATAATAACATATTCCAATTAAGTAAAGAAGTACAACAATCAACTATACATATTCTATATCAATGTTTAAATTATCATGTAAATGTATACAAGGGTGGGGTCATAACATCTTCCCCCTCTTATAGAGGATCCATCTCAGCAACCATATCAACAACTAAGGACCTAGCTGTCCTAGGCGACTTAATCTCTTTCTTACAAAGGTCTCACTACTCAACCATTAGTGGATGATATTTTAGTAAGGGTTGATACCCTCATTATTTACCAAAATCTACCAAGTAACATTAAGTCTCATGTGCACTTTCACAACTTAATCATAATATTAATTAGAAAAACCATCATCTTACATAATAATAATGTGAGAGGGTGAAATACACCATCCAAGTAAGATACATTTTCTATTCTCATCATAGATCATAATTACATCCATGTATTTCTTTTATCAAAGCCATAATAAAAATGTCTTATAGAATCACATGTCATTTTATGACACTAGAATAATAATAGTGAGCTATCATAAGTCATTATAGCATTAAATACTCATACACATTACTCAACTTGGAGTACAATTCCATGTTTATGATGCATAGGTCATTAATTAACAACCAAAAATAGATAATTAAAGCCTTGAAAAAAGGTCTAACAGCTCCAAATCTACTCTTATTTAACATATACCAATGGTATACCACTATTTAAACTTAGTTCTATAGATATTGTTAAAATTTAGCCACCCATATAGGCTTGAATTTCCAAGTTTTTAAGGCAAAAGAGCATTACCATCCATGAAAATGAAATTTTCCATCTCAATAAATGCCAATAGATAATTTTTTGTTACCTTCCAAGTACACCTTTTTTAGCTGAGAGATTGTATGAAATAGGTAGATTAAATAACTTTTGACTATACAGATTGAAAATTTTACTAGAGAACCATTCACCAGTTACACATATCTCTTATTAAGAGGAGAACATACCGTAAAAACCTATAATTTTTAGGATAGTTGTTGAAAATTACACAATCCCATTATGATTTAAAAAAAATATATCTAAACTTGAAACAATATCTTTACCAACACACATTATGCCTTATGCATAATTTAATCAACATTCATCACAAAATGCTATCATAAGATAGTAACTCATTTTGAATGGTTACTTCCAAACCAACAATTACCATTTATGGGATAGTGCAAAATTCCACATTATCCAAATAAAACAATAGGAGAAGACATCCAAAGCCTTTACATACAACCCAAATGTTTACTGCATGCTCTCCAACCACTTTCTGAGCTTACACGATGGTTACAAGAATCACAATTCCACCATCTTACTGCACTTACCTCATGGAAAATAGAAAAAGAAAGGGTACCAAAGATTACAAAATCTACTTGATTAAGAATTATAATATTTATTTCAAACATAAACATGGCATCCTTTTCAATCATGCATAAAAAAATATAGAAATACACACACACACACACACACACATCAGGTATAGTAAAGTACTACCTCAATCATAACATGTTTACATGCACATGCAAACACATGCATGTATTTTAGCAAGTACCTCCTTGTTGATTTGCATAATAATCCAAATGCATAACCAATTAGTTCTTCACAAGGCTTACACAATTAAATTCCACATAGGCTATTTAGAAATAACCTATGAGAGGTGAATAAAGGAACACTTAACCATAAGGAAACCCTTATGTATGAGGGTCTCATGGCCAATATATGGTTCTCATGGTGCACACTCTAAATGAATTAGGCAACTACCTCATGCAAAGGGGTGGAGTGGATTTTAAGCCTATGAGAGACTCCACTCCCTATCCCATACCTAGTCTAAACCATTAATGAAATAGTGTTAATTTATACTCAACCTTATACTTATATCAATGTTCATAGTTATAACAGTGATGTAGGATTAAAAAACACATCATGACTCTATACCTTAAAAAATTAAATAAGAGATTCAGCATCCAAAAAGGAATTTCTAGAACACAAGTGCTTAGATTCACAATTCACAGTTTAACAACACAAAATCACATGTATAACATAACTAGAATACCTAGACAACCATATTGATAGCACAAAAAGTCCACACATTTCATGAGGTTAATCACTTTTTACACCTTATAGGGATTATGCAATAAAAATATAGCAATGTACATAAATGAAGGAGATACATGAGATAAGTACATTTTTGGGTGTAGGTAACTATGCCAAGGTATTTTTCACATTACAATAGTGAAACACACACGATGGTGAAGCACAAGGGTCCATGAATTTCCATCAATCTAACTGATGTTAGATGGCATCTAAAAGATATAAGATACCCATCAAATGATATCATAAGATCAGTCTTAGGGATCTTAGAATATAATCACATTCACTCAAGGAAAGTTATGTTCCAATAAGACCTATCTATTCCATGATTTTCTAAAATTTCACCACTAATATTTGTGTATCATGGATAGATGGCTCACACTACCTAATATAGGAAAAGAATCCCAAAGCTCATAACTTTCCCAATCAAGCCTATCACACTCACTCATGAGGCCTTCTAGGATTGAGCCACACCCTTGGTCCTCCATAAATATCATACCTCAGCCTCATTGGATGGCTTGCCTATGCAACCAATTCAATGGACATCATGACATTGTCATAAGATTTTAACAACAAGCTTAAATTATAATTTAACTAATTGATTTAATGCAACATATCAAAGGTCAAATGAAAATACTTGCTCTAACATAACATCAAATTGGGAAATGGTGAGCTTAGCCAAGGCTTAAGGTGAATACAATATCACTACTATGGAAATTACAATCTTCTAAAAAAATCAATAAGTTAAATCAAAACTTGCAATAAACATCCTCATGGATGTCATGATGTGACCAAGTTAAAATAGGCATCCCCATGGATTCATAACTCAACCAGGATAGATTAAAAATCCCTATAGAATCAGGGATATCCATGATTAAAATATATTTCATAGACATAAAACCAATCTATGGTCAAAATAAACATGCCAAAACTAGTTAACTTCAGCTCTTTTACAAGTTATGAAGCCACCTTATTCACCAATTTAACTCAAAAGAGGCCAATGAGATCAAGCCTAACTTAGCTATAATGCATAAGTTTTTAGCACCACATAAGCTTTCCTATTTTAAGGATGCATAATATCTACAATTTATCCAACCAGGCAATGACTTAGTTAACAAACCTTATCAGTTTTCTTAAAAGTCCAATACATTAGATGAACTAACACCTCACAAGAATTGTCATCATAATAAAATAGTTATATTTCTACCCCCAATCATGTATAGTGACACTTAGGCCAAGCTATAAACTATGGATGTTTACCAAATTTGTTTCACAATGACATTACAAGAAACTTATGCATAACAATCTTGTTATAAATAGAAAGAGTTAGGGAAACCTTGCTATCTACAAGCTACTCACCTTGTGGAGACATTTTCACTCCACTAAAACCATCTACCTTGTAGTGTCCTAATAAATATAAAAACCATAATAATTAAGTCTTTATAACCCAAAAAATACAAGATAATTATCTCCTTTCACAAGAATTTCTAGCAACTTATATCCATAGAATGAACACTAGCTATCACACCCATGCAAGTTCATAGGTTACCGATAGCTCAAGCAACCCTTTTCATGAGTAGAAAGATCAAGTTTTCCTGACTTACCTAATAAATCCATCCCCTTTCATACCCTATCATGCTCTCTACATTTAGGTTTAACCCTCAATCTTCTCTAGGTCATAATGTTCCAAGTATCTAAGAAAGGCTTGCCCATACAAGCTGACCATAGATATCATATATTATTCCCCTAATTATAAGAATAAATCCTAAATCACCTAAATCCTACTGACTCAACCATACAAGTCAATGGTTGACATATGAGACTTACCTTGATGCAATCAGATTTAGGAAGGTTCTAGCCCCAACCAAGGCTAGGGGTGATAGCAAATGACATAGAATAAATTTAGATTCCATGGAATCATTTATTTTGAGAGTTGTATATAACTCTATAGAAACAAACATTTAAAACAACACCTTAACATTTAGCTTAAAAGACTAAATGTCTTATGAATTACTTCACAACTCTTCCTGATTGAGACAATTCATTAGTCACCAAGAAACAACTCTACTAATCTCAAAGTTCCCTAGAGTAAAAATATTACACTTATACCAGATGAAACAACACCCCAAAAAAATTAGAATTGCATATCAGAGTACACTTTTGGATGCATCTCAAACTCAAACCTCACTTACTAAAGCAAGTGATACTGACTTAGCATATTCATGTATGTGCAATTGAAAAAGTTATCCTTAGCATTCTATGTCATCATTGGATCATAACAATTCCATGATAATGAGAACATACATAACATTATCCTAATTAACAATTGAGTATAATATCAAACATGCTATTCATATATAGTAACTAGTATCAATTTGAATATATGCAGATTATGTTAAGTCTCTTAATCATACATCAAAAATAACATTTACATAAAGAGATTATAATCATGATGAAAAGAAACTCAAGGCATTGTAGGCAATTACTAAAGTGATACCAATCAAGGCTATCATTTCCTCATGGCTTAAGGGTCCCTGTAGCATTACCCACACACCAGTTTTAAAATCACATGTCATTAAACAAATCAACATGAATGCCACTACCTAATTAAAAGATCCATGTTACCATAACAATCATCTTCATCATAAAAAGGATAATATATGGTGGCAACCAATCATTTAATCAATGTAAATGATTTTATTTGGCAAATAGCTAATGCGATATAATACATAAGGAAATCAATAAAACCAAGGTATATTTTACCCAATGCATATTCTCATAACATATATTATTCAAACCCCAATTATTTTTAATTAAAATAAGCATATCTATCCAAGTCAACTTACCACTTACATAAGTAATTCCAGCCATGCATATAATCAAAAATTTATTATGTATGATTAACTTTTACAATATTAACCTCTCATCTACTCAAGGAATTCATTAATGAATTAACTCACTTTATACAACATCATTTCAAATATGTTACAACATGAAGGAGTATTATGTTCTCATATGTACAAGCATAATTTATACATGCATACCAAAATTTCATCATGTACCAATTTATAAAATGTATAAGCATCAAATTTTCCACATAAATTAATGCACATACGAAACTCACACCATCAAAAATGTCTTACTTAACATGACAATTCCAGTGACAAGAGATATAGACAATACACATGCCCAACACATAAAAGTGATATCCAACATATATATTTTTAGCCACTTCACTTATATAAGAATTTAAGAAAGGGAATGTATCACCTAACATTACCATTTATTCACATTGCAAGTAGTTAAGATTACTTTCTTCACTCATAAGTTATCAATCCATTCTAACACTTAAATCAACTTATTATCATAATAGGCAACCTTCAATATGAAAAAAAAATAAAAAATTATTCATTTCATAAATATAACGAAGAACTTAAGAATGAAAATCACTCAATGAAAAATTGTTTGATAATAGCATACATACCTATGTATGAAATCTCACAAGTTCCAAGTACGCAAATAGAGTTTTATTTACATTTTCCATATATGCATGGCAACCAAATCATTTAGACTAGTTCATATTTATTACATACAATATGGAAGCTAAAGCATCTACAAAGTTATTTATAATCCACACACAAGTTTAAACCCAACTAAGAATGGTTCCATGTACTCATACTATACAAAGAGTAATTACCACATATATAAAAGAACCATAAAACATATATATGTACATTTGAGGAGTTAATTATATAACTCCTCAACAACTATCATTTCAAGTTAAGATATCAACCTATCAGCAAGTTGGGCTAACATACTCAATTATGCTTAAAACACCAAAATAAGTAATCTATTTTCCTACACAAATCTCAACTCAATGTACCATGATTATACATATCAAGAGAATATATATAAAAGATCCATAAGGCTACATAAGGAATAAAGGCCACACTAAAATGTGCACAACATCATTTACCATACATTTCATAATGATGATAACAAGGTGATACACTAACACAACATTAGTAATTGATAATCAACTATCAATCCAAGGGTAAAACCCACGTGTATCTAAATTATCAAATTCAGAAATTGAAAGTAAATTTCCTCACATTTAGCATTATAACTTCTACTCCTTATTCTCAAAGGATCCCTATCCAATTATAAGGTTAGCATGCCAAATGCCAAGTATAACTAAACCAAATCAATTGAATTTATATTTGAAACTACATCTACTAACCATGTTATATAAAATCATTATAAGATATATGTTAAGAAGGGAATAAACAACATGTAATAAAACATTACCAAATATATCATGTCTCCCCATGAGTCATCCAAGAATGGAGCAACAAAAAATCAAATCAGAGAAACCCTCCCAACCAGCCCTATGAGCCAAAAAATCAGTGGCTCTTATCACTCCAACCATTAGTTAGATGGTGGTTTTAGAAATTAGGGACATGAAGGGAGTTCTGAGAAAGTTGGATTATGAACTAAGACCATCTGAACATAATAACATGACATAAATGAAAGATAATAATCACTATTCTAAGGTGAGATAGAAGTAACCAACACATTATTTATATAAATTATAAGTGGGGATAACTAATTGTAGGTTGTCTAAGGATATAGTAAGGGATTAAATAGCTAATCCATTTATATAGCTTCTGAAATAGCCAACTTTGATCTCCTCCAAGTATGTAGTCAACCCATTATCATCCTTGCTACAAATTTATAAATCAAGCATATAAGTATA
This sequence comes from Torreya grandis, assembly GCA_037957365.1. Taxonomy (NCBI): domain Eukaryota; kingdom Viridiplantae; phylum Streptophyta; class Pinopsida; order Cupressales; family Taxaceae; genus Torreya; species Torreya grandis. The sequence continues at coordinate 192,563 of JARHVA010000250.1, forward strand.
CCAATTAATGCTTATTTAGGTCTAGGCTAGGAGTGGTGACCCAACATGAATATACTTTAATCAATTAAAAATTAAAAAACATAACATATAACTTAACTATTATATGCCACCAAGTCCTAACCAAATAATCATGATAACCAGTGAAGTTATTAAGCATCAACCACATTCAATAATTCTAGCAGACATTTATTAATACACAATCAATTACAAATTCAAAATTGATCCAAAAATTTGAATAGTCCTTAAATGGTAGTAGTGATTCTAACAAGAATTCAAAAATCAATCGATTTTGAGTTAATAATTGATATAAGGGATTCAAGGGATCATCATGAGATCTTAAGATCTCATAAGATCTCAGAATATTAAAATTGGGTCAATGTGAGTTAATGAAACAATAGACCTTTCAAATGGGTTTAATTAAAAATAAAAACCCTCATTATAAAATGATGATTCTAATAGGGATTCACCCTTATTTCCTCCACTCAGCTATACATAAAACATACAACACTCTAATAAACCATAACAAAATTTAATCATTTGAATTAACACATTCAAGGTTCCAATCAAAACTATATATAGGAAATTTTAACCAAATCAAACTTATCTAAGATACCACAATTAATCAACTCATCGAGAGGAATAAACTAGTCAAACTTGCCTTTAACACAATGAGTTCAACATAAATCAAATGTACAAGAATTTATCATCAATCAATGCACATCCATATGGCCAAAAATCATTCCATTTAATACCATTTCATGGCCAATCCAAGTAAAATCCTAAGCAAAAATAATAAAGTCCAAAGACCCATTATTCACCAAACAAACTCAACTCCTTTAATAATTTAAAACCCAAATCAATTTTCCACATTGTAAGAATAAATAAATATATCAATGACAATATTTTGACCATATGATTGAATAAAAAACCAAATTAGATATTCATAAAAAATGGAAAACAATATAATAACAAATGATCAAAATCTGCCTTAAAGATTAAAGATAATTTGCAAGTCAATTTTCCATACTCTAATTCATGAAATGACTTCTCTGCATATACATCCAAAAGGAGCAAGGTACAGTGACCCACAACACATCCACGGGTTGAATAAATTATAAAAAATAAACATAGTGACCTAAATCTCCCAAAACCAAAGTGTAGGGATTATAAAAATATTGAATCCATCATTGATAGCAATAGGAACATAAATAAACACAATGAGTTCAATATTTATGGCATTTATCACAAGAGTAGGGTTTCATCGACTCATAATCACTCATCCAAATTTAAATATATCAAGTTCAATAATGTGAAGTCATGGTGGTTTCATAATAAAATAGGAATACACAACCAAATAAAGCATTTACCAGACCTATAATATAATCAAAACAACATATATGAAATCAGTTTGTATTTTCATCCTCTTTTTTTGTGTTTATATGCAAAAAAAGATAATGTCAAAAATTATTATTCACTCAAAGGAAGGATATCTATATTATAGTCAAAAATTGACTTATATGATGGGATGCAAGGTTGGAATAATTTACATAATTTAAGCAAATGGTTTGAAACTATGCCTTCCTTTCCAATAGTGAGAATCAACCATGGCTACAAAATCCACATTAAGGTAAAATTCCCTGCTACCTTGACCCCCCCCCCGCCCAAGAAAAAAAACTAGAAACCCTCTATGTATAATCATCTTCCTTTCTCCCTCCATTCCTCTTTGTTTCCTCCCTATGCATCTCATCCACCCACCATGTATCCCTTTACTTACTTCCTTCCCTACTCACCATACTCCCTTTCAATTCCTCATTAAATGTGGAGAGAGAAATTCTCCCCCAAATCCATTGACCAACTCCCCATGTACCCACTCCCACCAAACTCAAAAGACAATAGTTATTAATGACCTCCTAAAAGCTTGATCCAATAAGAAATAAATAATGAGAGTACATAATAATCATTTAAATAAAAAAAATAGATATTATTTAAAATGTTATTTAAATATTTAAAATCCATAATGACCAATTAACTTGATCACCAACAATTATCAAGTCACCATGGTTAATAAATCATGTGGAAGGGGTTATCATGGGGGTGGGTAGGTCTAGGTAGGCCTCTTAAGGATTTTCAGTCTCAACAAGGTTGATTCAAATGGATCTGGGGTGGCAAGGAGTATGTGAATGAGAGAGAGAAAAGAGGAAGTCTGAGCAGACAGTTCAACACCAAACAAACATGCAGAAATCAATCATAAAGATGACAAGGTACCAAAATAAAATGTGACAAAGTGAGATAAAATATGATGACATAAAATATCAAGATTGTCTAAGACTACATGGATACCTATCTAAACTCATTTGACTAATCAAAATCACTCTGCTACCTCAAATATCGATGCCAACATCTAGCCTAGCTCATGATCAACACTTGAAACCATCGAGTATATACATCAGAAGTATCCAATAAAAAATTAATAAAATTATAAAGAAGTAATGAACTATAATTAAATATCAATTACATTGAGTAATATATAAATCGTCACATGCAAAATTTAAAACATGATATATACATAACCTTGCAGCCAAGCATCACAACATCAAAAATAATAACATAGTCCATCTAAGTAAAGAAGTGTAGTAATCAACTATACATATGTTATATAAATATTTAAATAGTCATGTAAAGGCATATAATGGTAGGGTCCTAACAAAAAATTATGATTACATATCATAATTTTTGAGATATAAGTATAGAGCTTAAAAATTTTAGTTTCAAAAAAAGTTTAGTTCTATTAATTTGAGCCCATTTCCAGAGTGATTTCACAGATTAAAATCAGAACTAAAAATTTATAAATAAATTTAATTTGGAAAAGAGTTATCATAAATATTAAAAAATAATGTTTTATTATTTCAAGTTACCTATGTTAATTTAAATACAAGAAAAAACACTATCAACCCCCATATATAAGATTCTATCACTCTAGCTTCTTTTGGCAAGATGTTTTTGAAGAGATTTTGAAACTAAAATAAATTAATAAATGATTAATTTAGATAATTGTCCTTATAAATGGTTCCACCAAAGAAAAAATAGATGGGGTAGATTGATACAAGTTGATAAATCATATTCTATTAGGATAGAGCTAAAGATTTCAAATTTTTATTTATGCTAATTATCCCATTCTTTCTAATGATCCAAAATAATTTTATGATCCAACTTTACCCACTATATCAACTTGATATGATGTGGTCTCATGAATTTCATCTCTTTATATTTGTGAATTTCAATAATAAATTAATCATACAATATTTTTTCCCAAGATAATTAAATATAAGAGTTATTTGATTATAAGATATGATAGTTTCTATATTGTTTCAAATTTATTTGTTAAACTTATTTGGATCTTGTTTCAAGACTAACATTAGCACTCTCCTTATTTATTTATTTCAAATGCATTCCAATGATTAAGGGTGGGTATCCCATCTTGATTAAATTATTAGTGATACTATAGTTAATTAATTTTAACCTTGCATCTTGGAACTTATTTTATTAGGTTTTAAGACACCAAAGGAAACTACTAGTGTATCAAAATTTTCAAGTATACTAAGACTAATCCAAATCAAATCAAGATTATAATAAACACTAAATTCAATTTATTATAACACAAGAAGTTTTAATTTTTTAGAATGCTATCAACATGAAAGTATTACAAGATTATATTAATGTTTTATCTAATTGTGCTAACATGACCATAATCTATGATAATAATAAAATTCATTACAACTATTCAAATTACATCCTCAATAACTTTAGGTTATAACAAATTTATTGTAATCAATAGATAAACTAATGTCAAAAAACAACTCTATTTACAACATCAATAATAACAATGATAAATAATATCGTTGTGATTATGTGAACTGGATTTTCTTTTCCTACATTATGACATAGACAGTAAAGGGTTAGCTAAAAAGTTGAGCAAGTGACTCCTCCTCCCTTAAATATTATTCTTTTTCCATAATTAATTAAAAAATAATAATAATGAATATGTCAATTAAATAAAACATGATTATGATAAATCTAAAGTAACCCAACAAGAAAGATAAAATATTACACATAACATCAACAACACAAGATTTATCAGTAACCATACCCAACCCTAATCATTAAATAATAATAATTTCATTACACTAACAATAACAACTTAATAATAAAAATACTAAACTTCTTCCAATGTTTAGATAGGGATAATGATAGATAATATATAGAGGGGGCCTCCACTATATTCAATCAAATAGACTGATGACTCATACACCATATTAACCAATAATTTTCTCTAGATCCTGTAAAGTGTGCTATCAAGATTAAAATTAGAGGGTAATCTTATCGATTTCCACTTGCAAATCTCTCCATTTGAAATTAAATGATTAATAGATCAACTAATAATTAAGGAAATAATCAACTCTATTGTGATTTTAAAATCCCACATCTACATTGTAAGAGTTAAAATCTCAACTTTATGTCTTTACACATAACATATTTATATACCCTACAATAAATTTCCAACTATGATTATCATCAAATGATGACTATTCATATTTAATTAAAACATAGATAGAATTGATTTAATATTTAAACCCAAGTCCATTCATAGTAGTGGTAAAGTTGATAATTATTAATTGTGTACTTCCAACCATGCATTTACAAATATTTATATATCTATGTTTCCAATAAAGGCCAATTGTCAAACAAAAATACTTTGTTGCTATATATATGATCATCTAGTAATTTTGAGATTTTTATTTGTTTTCTTATGCACTAGTTGAAATTTATTTCTCTCTATTAGGTATAAGTGTTTCCCCTGGGGGAATCCTCCCCCATAAGAAACTCTTCTTAAATAATATGATGGTTATAGATTCTTCAATGGTTTTAGACAGATAAATTGATGCATTGATGAATGTGGCATTAAAGAAGAACCTATAGAATCCTGGGGGTGGAGCCAAAAATGCATGCATGCAAGTGTTAGAGGTAACCTCAATAACTAAGCTTGACCCTTCAAAGATCAAAAGAAATATAGTGGGGCTCTATGGTCATATCCTAATATATAAGTTTATGGGAGCCCAATTAATAATGGATGATCTACATGCATAGACAAAGAGAACATGGGAAATAAATGGAGAATTTGAGCTACAATTATGTGTAAAAAGATATTTTATTAGAGTCTTTGCCAACAAATCTGATAGAGACAAGATTTTTGTGGGAGGGCCTTCTTCTTAAATGTAGGCCTCTTTATGAATCACTAGCATACGACCTTCAATCTAGACAAATAATTCTCTAACATGGTCTTGGTCTAGATTCACATGCATGCTCTATTGTAAGAATTTTGGTCTAGGTATGTCTTTAAAACTATTTCTAATACTTTAGGTCATCTAGTGGGTATTTCAAAATCCCATTATGGTATAGGTTTATCAAGTTACATAAGTATTTGTGTGTAATTAGACCTTTCTCACCAATTACCAAAAAATATCATAGTGAAAGATAAACAACTTGAATGGACCCAAAACCTTGACTATAAATCATCCCTTTCAAATGCAGAAATTGTCATGAGCACAATCATTTATTTCAAGAATGTCCCTCCCTCCAGAAGACCAACTAGGAGGGGAAAGCACTAGAGGTCCTAAAAAAGGATGCAAAAGGGTTTATGAAGCTAGAGGAGAAGCATGTAGTCAAAAAAAAAGGCAAGTTGGTTAAATAATACATCTCTAAAGAAGGAAGCACTAAATTTGAAAATATGGATCCCTAAAAAAAGGATTTGGATAGGGTGTCCAAAACCCAAATACAGAGGGAAAAGGACAACATGGAATTAGAGTACATAATAGTAGATTATGGGTTTAAAAAATATTTAGAGAATCTATTAAAAGAACTAAAATAGGAAATAAACCTAAGATACAAGAGAAAGGGATCCAAGAGAAGTAGGTCAAAGGTATTGGTATAACAAATAGGAACAAGAGAAAAGAAAATTGGATGAGCATGGATGAATTAGAGGAAACATATTCAAAAAAAAATTAAGATAGTATTGGAGTCTCACAAACTCCCAATTTAACAAAATTAAAAAATTTGGAAAAAGGAGGAGAGGGCATCCTAGTAGGAAAAAAAAGACAAGATGAAGCCTTGGAAGCTATAGAGGTAGGAACTCAAGTCTAATTAGACTCAATCTTGGTGAGAACTATTGGAAATATTGTCATTGATGTCAAAGGTCTAGCATTGGTGATAAAGGCCCCATATCATTTATTGTCTAAAGGTGTTTTGAATGTTCATATTTTGGCTAAAATGTGTTTATATTTATTTATAACAAATATATTTATGGTTTCATAAAAGTCAAAAGAGGGCCCATGAAGAAGTCAAAGAGTCATGGGGTAAAGACAAAAGAGGAATGGGATGCATTTTCCCATGAAGAGTCATCTTGAGGAATTCCAAGAGTCACCAAGTGAAGACAAAAGAGAAAGGGTGCAATTTCTCATGAAGGGACACTTTGAGGAATATGAAAAGTCACCAAGATAAAGATAAAAAGGGAAAGGATGCATTTGCTTATGAAGGGTCACCTTGTGACTTTTTAAATACAAGGATTCGAAGGGTCATGCAAATGTGGCACCATTTTCCATGAGGAGTGAAGGGTCACAAAGGGGGAATGACAAAGGTCATTTGGAAAGCTATAAATAAAGGCTTGATAAGCCATTTGTAATATGGAAGATAATGCATGGTTTGTGATTATTTTATATAAGAAAAGAGGAAAGAATAGAAAGAGATATTGTAGAGTTCTATCATTTGTTGAGAAAATAACATTGAGAGATAATTGTGTTTTATACACAAGAGGCATTGGTGCTCATAAATATTTGCAAGGGGTTGGTGCTACTATGGGTTTGTGCTCACAAATAGTTTCTATGTTGGTGATTGGCAAAGGGGTTAGTACTATTATAAGTTAGTGCTTGTGAAATTTGTAATTTGAGTTGGTGCTCATTCATATACTTGAGATTTTTCTTCATGTTTTTTCCCACTTTGGGTTTCCACATAAAAATATAGTCTCTCTCTTTCTCTCTCTCTCTCTCTCTCTCTCTCTCTCTCTCTCTCTCTCTCTCTCTCTCTCTCTCTCTCTCTCTCTCTCTCTCTCTCTCTCTCTCTCTCTCTCTCTCTCTCTCTCTCTCTCTCTCTCTCTCTCTCTCTCTCTCTCTCTCTCTCGTGTGGTGCATGTTATTGTTTTAGTTTTATCACATATCTTGAATGTATGGTTAAGTGGATTTTGATTAAGTAAAAGATTTATAAGATATATAATATACTAATTCAACCCCCGTCTTAGTAAATCCCATGCTTAATAAGAACCAAGAACCCATCTCCCTCCTGATTGAGAAAATAAATAATGACAAGGAAAGCCTATGAATAATTGGATGAGATTATAATGATAGATTGGGTCCTTTTCAAAAGAAAGGTGTAAAAGGAAAAGAAAATGAAAATGGAGCCTTCCATAATCTCCTAGAAAATTTAGAGCTATGTGACATTAAAACCAAATGTAGATGGCTCACATGGAGTAATAAAAGGCAAAGAATGGAGTTGATCCTAGAATAATTGGAATAATTGGATAGATTTTATTTTAATAGAAAGGTTATGGAAATCAATGTTATCCTCAAAGTGGAAGTAATAAGAGAGGTAGGCTCAGATCATTATCTTTTAGCTTTATACCTAACCAATTATGACCATCTAACTCAGGTGCCCTTTAGATTCAAGAAAATGTGGTTGGAGCACCTAGTATTGGACAATTTCATAAAATAATAATGGACCAAGACTAGATCTATTTATGGAATGAAGAGGTATATTTTACATAAGAAATTGAAAGAGTTCAAGATGGCCCTTAAGCATTGGAATGATCATACTTTCAAGAACATCGTTTATCAAATAAAAGATCTTGAATGTAGGAATGAAGAAATTCAAGAAAAGGGAATGGAAGGAAACACTAAAAATGCTCTTCTGTTGGAAGAAGAAGAAGTTACCAGAGTATTGGAAGAAATATATAAGGAAGAAATCTATTGGCAATAGAAATATAGAATAAGGTGGTTAAAGGAAGGAGATAGGAATATGATTTTTTCCATCTTTCATGGAAAATTATAAGGTATAAAAACTATATCATAAAGTTAGAAACTAGGGAGGGGGATAAGAACGCAGAGCTAGAGGCAATCAAAGAGGACTTGGTTAAATTTTGGAATAAAAGCTTAGTCAAAAAATGAGGAAAGATAGGAAAAGTAAGAATTATGGAACTAGATCTCATACTTAGTCACATATATTGACAATCATAGGTTGATGAAGAACATAGAACTTGAAGAAGTCAAAAAGGTGGTTTTTGAAATGGAAGGGGACAATTCCCCAAGACCCGATGGTTTCTACCTTTTTTATACCAACATTTTTGGGAGATCTTGGGGGAAGACATAATAGAGGTGGTGTAGGAATCTAAGGATTCCCAAAGCATGATAAAATATCTAAACACCACTTATATTTCCCTAATCCCCAAAAAGGCTGATAGTAAGTCTCTCAAATATTTTAGGCATATGTCTTTATGCAACTCCATTTACAAGATAATTTCAAAAATAATAGCATCATGGATTTAAGGCATTCTTCCAAAACTAATTTTAGAGGAATAGATAGGTTTTGTGTGGGGTAAAAAAAATTTAGATGGTATAGTTATAGCACATGAGGTCATTCATTCTCTGCAAGCTAGTAAAAGGCAAGGGATGTTGATTAAAATCAACATTTCCAAAGCATTTGACAGGGTTAATTGGTCCTTTCTTGAGATGGTATTAAATAAATTTGGATTTAGCTTAGTTTGAAGAAAATGGATTAGGAGTTGTTACTCAACATCCATGTTTTCCATCATGGTGAATTGTTCTCTGAAGGCTTCTTCTCATCCTCCTAAGGTCCTATACAAGGGGACCCACTATCTTCATATATTTTTATATTGATGGTAGAATCCTTGAGCAAGTGATTATAGTCCTTGAAGAGTATTAAAAATCTATAAGGACTTTAAGCAACAATAAATGGTGATAAGCTTACCCACCTTTAATTTACATATGACACTATATATTTTGTTAATCCTACCTTACAAGAGGCTAGATTAAAAAGCGTTGTTCTTTCCAGATATGAAAAGGCATCAAGGAAAATAATTAACAAAGATAAATAAAAAGTGTTTTGCATTGATATGTTCCCTAATCTATAGTCATTTTTTAACAGGTTCCTAGGGCTTGAAATTTTCCCTCTTCTAGACCATTATCTAGGATTACCTCTTTTATATGGTAAAAGGGGAAATAAACTATGGGAAGAGTTCATTAAAAAATGAGAAGGAAACTTAGTGGCTAGAAGGGGAGATTCCTATCTCTTGTGGGAAAAGTAACTCTTATCAAATTAGTCCTGCAAAATATAGTCATTTACTTGTTCTCTATGTTAAAGGTCCCCCATTTAAGTCTTTAACCAAATGAAAAATATTTTAAGAAATTTCATTTGGCAAGGCACAAGGGATAAAAATAAAATTCACCTATTAGCCTAGGATAAGGCGAGTAAACTCAAAAGTTAGGGGGGGATAGGATAAGAGATTTGGATAAATTAAATAGATATTTAGTAGCCAAGATCATTTTTAGATTAGGCTATAGCCTATGAATGTCATGGAGCAAGTTGGTTATAGAAAAATAATTGGATAGTAAAGATCAATCAAGGATATTCACTACAAAAAACCTCCCTCTAAGATCAACAATATGGAATAGTATAAGGGAATCCAAAGGTATTATTCCAAATGAAATTTACTAAAATGTAAAGAATGGGGAAGATACAAACTTTTGGGAATATTTTTTGATCTCCCCAAAATATTTAACTATGGATTCAAATTTTGAGGACATAAAAGAGGATAAAATCAAGAAATGGGGGTGTAAAGTCAAAGACTACTGGTTAGAGAAGTATGAGTTTGGATATAAAACATGTATCTAGAAAACATTTAAGAACAAGGAATATATATAGAGTGAAGAGCATAATAAAATCAATGTCATGTTAGAAGGATGAGATTAAGTGGAAAATTTGAGGGTCGAGAGAATCTTCAATAAATGAAGGATACAATAAGTAACTAGATCCTTAGTCCAATACATTATAAAAGTGAAATTGGAATGGTATTTGGAAATCTAAATCTTGGCCAAAATCCAATTCCTTCCTATGGATGGAAGCATAGAGGAAAATTCTCATAGGTGCAAATTTGCAAAAAAGAGGGTTTCAAGGCCTGTCAAGGTGTGTATTTTGTTATCAAAAGGAATAAAGTGTGGAACATCTATTTTTACATTGTCACTACATGACAAGCCTATGGAATTATTTATTGAATATTTTAAATATAAAATGGAGCTTAAATCAAGATCTAAAAGGGCACCTCAAAACCTGACATACCATTTATAGGCTAAACATATTATTAGATGTCTGAGAAATAGTCTTGAGCATGTTAGTATGGAAATTATAGATTGAAAGAAACACAAAAAATTTTGAACATAAGGCTAAGAGCAAGACTTTAGAGAAAATATGTTTAGAGTTATAAAATAATATCAAATAGATGGAATGCATATCCCATCAAAGGAAAAATAAGGAAGCTATCCCAAAGGAGTTAATGATATTGAAAAAATGGAAAGGTACTAATTTAATATATGGTTCTTTAATTCCCATTAAAAATCAAATGAAGAGTGGCTTCAAGAAAATATGGAATGGCTCCCTCCTAAGAGAGGATGGTATTAATTAAACTTTGATGGTGCTTCTAGAGGCAACCCAGGGCATTCAAGAGATGTAACAATCATTATAGACTATTGAAGGCAATTGGCCACTTATGAATATCTCTATATGGTCATAAGCATGAAAAATATCATAGAGGTAGAAGCCTTAGTTAATGGCCTTAGATTGTTAATTAAATACAATATTAAAAATCTATTAGTCAAGAGAGATTTGAATTTAATTATATGAGCATGAGAAAGGGATGAGGTAAAAAATTGGAGAAACAAAAACATTATAGAAGAATCCAAGAGTCTTCATTAATTATTCAAAAATATCCAAGTAAGTCACATTTTGAAAGAAGGTAATTTGGTGGTAGACCAGATGGCTAGTTGGGGAGTAGAGGTGAGAAAATAAACCAAGATAAAAAATTTAGGAGAACTCCCCATAGACCCTAATATGGTGGAGTTGGTTTATATTCTTAATAAGGAATGTTGTTTTAGAAAATAAAATTAATATTAAATGATGTCATAAAGAAGCACATCCATGGTCAAAACTTTAGAATCTTTCCTATGCCATGACTCATGTAGGATAAGATGAAACATGTAGAAATGGTAAGTGTTTATAAATTGATTAAGAGGAATGTAGTTGAATATTGGGATAGTAGAAATCCTATCATCACCCAAGAAAAAGGAATCCAAATTATTACGTTATTTGACCTCCTCTATTATTAGGATGGGTATTATGAGGAAACCAATAGGTTAATAGCATTATGAGACAACTTCAGGTAAGTTTTAAAATAGTTTTAGGTAATTTTCTTCTACATCTACTACATGTTAGTTGCTAGTAAGATGGAGATAATGCATTAAGGTATGGTGACATCATTGGGGCTAAGTTAATCCTTTATATTTGTAAATTTGGTTCTTTAGATAGTCACCCAAACTTTAAAACTAAGAAAATGATATTCAAGAATATTGGAAGATAAAAAATGACATTCTTCGAAGTCATCCATTGTGTGCTCTCCATATCGATCCTAGTGATAGAGTGCATAAAATATCTGAAAAAAATGGTTAATGAAGAGAAAGCTAAAGGAAGAGATAAGAGTGGAATAGGGAAGCTAATAACAACTTGAACCAAGATAGAATAGATCAAGAGTCATCATGAAAATCTAAGAAAGGATAAGTAAGAAATTATTCCAATTCCCTCTATCATAATTTAGATAATGAACACAAGAGGAGGAGGTTATATACATTATGCCAATGAGGAAAAAAATGTATCTAGCGAGAGAATGAGGAAAGGATCTCAATGGAAAAAAATAAAGGGATCGCGACTCTAGATAAAAATTCAAGGTAAGAACTTGTAAAGATAAAGGCTACTCAATAAGAGGTAGGACCATTAAAAAAATGCATAAAGAAGATGGAGAGGTTGTAAAATTTGGTAAAGGTGTGGGTGGATCTCAACCTCAAGAAATCAGTTTAAACAAAGCTAGGGAAGATTACATGCTTGATAAAGAAAATGACATGTAAAATATAAATGATAATCTAATAGGTATCAATAATTTATTGCTGAAATAGAATAGTGAATACTTTAAACACCAAAAGGAAATAGAGATGGCCACCAAGTGATTCTAATAATTTTTTATAGCTCATTACAACATGATGGAGGTGGTTAATGACAACTTATTGCATATTAAAACTTTAATGGACATTATCATAAATGAAATGAAGCTACACATACAAGTTTTGTCAATGATTTGAATGAATTTAGATGAAATATAATCATTACAAATCCATCTAAAAAATTTGGTGGGAGATACCACAAGTATTAAATTTCAACTCCATCATTGACAATGTGTCTAAGGATGCAAAGGTCAACTGACTCCATTAGAGGAAGTTATAGAAGTTTTTGAAGAAGTGCAAGACTAACCACCTTCCCATATGTCTAAATAATGGTACATGGTAATATATTTTATAGGCTCATTCATTAAGCACTATATAAAGTTAAAATTCTATCGGCATATTAACCATATGATATTATATCACAACTTTTTTTGATTAAATAAAGCTTTTTACTTTAAAAAAAATGCCTTTGGAGAAAATATTTTTCCTTATACCCTCTTTCATAAGTAAATACATATATTTATGTATATGCTCATATATTTTCAATAACCAAAATTACATTTATATATTATATGCCACACTTTTACTATATAATTAATAATAAATTTAAATTAACCAGAATCATGTTTATTTGATCTAAATCCCACTCTTAGATTTATATATTTATTTACAATGTATATATATTTAATAAATATAAATAAATCCACACACACACACACACACACACACATATATATATTTACATTTATAGATTTATAGAAATCAATGAAAAAACCTTTTTATCCATTAATTTATTTACTATAACTAGTTTTATTTATACATTTATTTATTTTACACCATGTTGGGAGAAGAAAAATGGATAAGAAAAGTTGTGTAGGATATTCTTTGAATATTCATGTGTTATATATGATATTGTTGGCTATATGTCTTTTATCCTATCCTCTTAGCTTGTGGAAGTATAGAAGATGAATAGTCTCCTAATTTTGGTGCCAATGTATGAAGAAGAATATGAATAGTTAGGAACTGTAATGACTATAAAAATGTATGCTTGTATGAAGAAGTTGATGACCTTTTATGAAATAAATATAGACTTTTTGGTTTGTGCTTACCTATTGTATTTCTTATTTTATTCCTTATATGTGTTATCATGTTTAATGTTTGGTTTAATTTGTCTTAAAGTAATATAAATGCTCTATAACCCTAAAGAAAACTTTGGTTAATATTAGTTTCTTTCAATTGCACAATACCTCATCTCTATCATGCTTCTGGTAAATATGAATTCCATGTACTATCCTATGTAGACTAATAAAACTTAGCTATCCTCATCCTTATCATGTTATATTAAACCAAAAACCTCTACTAATAATAGTGTGGTGAGAATGGATACACTCCTTCTGAAGGAAGCTATGCTATGATGGTTACCGGGATAATGAGATATTGAAACCTGGTTAGACTAGAAAATATGGCACTTCACAAAATAAGAATCCAAAAGGACAGGTGTCACCATGAGTGAAATCATTTAGAAACATATAAACAAATAAATATATGATTTTTTAGGGTGTAAACTACCCTGTATTGATGAATAATTGGTTGAAAATATTGGAGTGTTATTACTTCCATTCCATAGTAGAAAAACCATTAATTAGACTAAATAAAAGATAGACAAGTTAGTGAAACTAGAAACTGATTAGATGCGAGTGATAAAATATTGGGTTGCCACCACTATATATGGATAAACTACTGAGTTCATAGTACAAGGATATATAACATTCAAATCTATGCTAGACCACTTCATCTGAGCAATTAGATGAAATTTTTTATAGTGACTACCTCTCCTATTGAAGATGTTGGGGTGGAAAAGGTCATGGTGCCTACTTTATCTAGTATGGGGAGTGGTCACTTTGGGTTTATGGGGATGTGTGTGCATGATTGTGAATGATAGATAGATGAGTGACTAGTTCTTGATATTAAATATAGAATGGAGACACGAGGGAAGAAGAGTCAGAAGAAAACTCTAGATTTGAAAAGGGAATAGGGTAGTAGAATAGATGGAATAAATAGATGAATACCCAAGTAGTTACGAATAGAAGAATAGTAGTAAAGTAGATGATGAATGAGTGCATAAAAGTGATTATTGAGATAATGAGTGAAGGTCAAAGAAAGAGAATGATTTTGGATGTTGGTAGAAATAATTATAAAATAAAGAATGAGTAGAAGAAGAGACGTGCAAAGAGAAAGATGAGAGTAGTTTATGAGTTAAGTAGATAGAAGATAGAAGTAGTACATAACTACAAGAAAGGGTATTGATAGAAAAATAATAATTACAAAGAGATATAGAACTTAGTCACAGTTTAATCACAGGCTCAAGTGTATTAGATAAAGAAGTCACTAAAAATAATTATTCACCAGAAGTGTATGCATCCCTATAGCTAGATCTTATATATCCTAGTAAAAGTTTTTAGCTAATCGAGTAGGAGAAAAAGATATAAAAAAACCACTTATAGAGCATGTGAACCATTGGGCCATGAATATTAAAAAAAAATCAATTAAGAAGGCTTTGAAGTATATAAGATTAGTTGAATTTAAATAACAACAAGAATGAAGCACACACAAGCATAGTGTGCACAAAAATGCCTCTAGTGCATAGAGTAGTACATAGATAGGAGTACTTAGGATGTAGTCATCTAAAATAATAGTTGTGAAAAAGACTCTATCTATACCAGTTAATATGATGAATTAGTTAATAGGATTCTTAAATTTGGCCATCTATGATGGGTCTATAGACCCTGAATAATACCTAATAACTTGTAAAATGAAATGGTAAGTTAAGGGTGTCACTGATGAAAATTTACAAAAGTATAAATTAATAGGGGCTCTAGATGGGAGAGCATTGGATTTCATATATAAAAGAGATCTATAATAAGCAAGTCTTAAAGACATGTAAAATTTGATCATCATAGAATTTAAGATTAAGAAATGTACTAGCTAGATAATACATGACTTGAAAGAGATAAGGCAAAAGTCTAGAGAGTTGGTCTGTGACTATGATTGCAAATTTTTTATTGTTATGAACAAAGTAGAATTTGATTTGATAGATAAAGACAAGGTAGCATGGTTTGTTAAAGGACTATGAGGTAGGATTTAGTTTGCCACTATGCAATCACAATACAAGACAAAATTAGATGATAGAACTACTGCATTGTGTGTAGAACAGATCAAAGATTATGAAGAAGTGCCTACTGCTAACTCCAAATTTGAAAACACATTGTAGTCTTTCATGAAAATAATGGAGTAGTATCACAAAATAGAAAAACCTATATTGAACATATGGTGTATAGAGTGTGTAAAAGAAGGACACCATTAAAACGATTGTCCTAAAGTAAATATGGAATTCTGTGAACTTTTGTAAGTAATAGGGCATGCCATAATACAATGCCATCTCTGCAATAATATATCAAAAATCCTTAGAATTTGTATTATAATTTCTAAAAATTAACTAACCATGATGAGAATAATTTTAGAGCTTTATAGAAACTTAAAGAGGGTATCTCCAAAAATGTGTTTATCATTACATCATACAAAATATCCTCATTAAAGTAAACAATCATAGGCCAAGAGGTTGATAATAATTATGCGACCCAAATGGGTCCATAGTGGATTCTGAGTTCACCATAGTACCATCCTCATGATCTAGTTGGATAGGCCCCTTATTTACTAAGTTGGACACCCCCATGTTCTCAATATCATTATGTAGCACCTTGGAGTTCACCCATAATGTAGCCATAACAATTGAATTGGACTCCTATAGTTGTGCAATAATAATTCAATATGAGAGATAATAATCAATAGTACCAACATTAGAATTCTATGTAGCCATAAAAAGGATACTGAGGGGGATATAAATATAATAGAGGAAGAGGTAAAGATAGTTATAAAGGAGGATACCAAGTTTGTAGAGGAAACAACTATAGGTAGCCTCCCCTATAATGCTATATATGTGGAGAGTATAATCATGTCCAAAGAAATTTCCTAATGAATCCATAGAGACAATCATATTATGCATATTGTAGAGTCTCTGATCAACATGATATAGAAGATTTCCCTATTCTAGAGAAGTAGAGGAAGCACAAATATTTCCAAAATGTAAACATGGTAAGTGTGGAACCTAAATAAAATGCATTTCTAAATGCTATGACACAAAAAAAACATGCATAAAAAGGACTAACTCCACTTAAGATGCCTCAAGATCAGGGAATCAGAAAGGTTAGACAAGACAAATACCTAGATCCAACTATAGAAAATATTTTTATGAATTAATATACACAGTTTTTAAAAAACATTCAACAACAAGAAATTACTAAGGCAGTGTTACAAAAATCAATGTGCAAATGTATGGAAAATTTGTGCACATCATATGATAAGATTAAATTGTCACTGCACTCATGGATCTACTAAAACTTTTGATTACTCTATGTAATGAATATATATTCTAGAACATCATTAATCTATTACATAATATTTTGTAATGTGCATAGCAGGGACATCAAAAGATAGAAAAAATGGTCTAGTATGTCAAGATGAGGAAGCCATGAGATGTTGATGCATAGATTGATATTGAGGTTGCTATATATGAGATACTGAATTTTGTCTTTAATTTTAGTAGAATAGTAGATATGATTCTAATATCAACATGGGAATCAATTAGATGACAAAATCTTAGCTACAACCTAGTAAATCTGAGCTTGGATAACAATGGAAAAGTTGAGCCTATTGGTAGATTGGAGGACATTGAGATCAATCTCATAGACTTGTCTCTACAAGGATATTTTGAGGTCATAGACATGAAAACTACAATAATTCACTACTATGCACTGATAGGAAAAAATGGGTGTATGATGGTTAGATTACTATCAATACAATACATAACTAGCTTGAGGCACATCAAGGTAATAAGGCTATGGTCATTCCTCTTAATAGAGAACACAAATCGTACATAATTCTTGTTGAACTAGAATCTCCAATTATTCCATAAGAAACTAGTTATATGAAGGTCAATACTAAGGAAAATCCAAATTTCATGCATACAACACATTGCAACTTACTATACCAACAGGCCAAAACTTAACTATAGTCGCTACTCACCCAATAATTTAGCACATCAAAACAATGGATATTGAAACCAGTAGTTACATAGGTAATTGTAAATTAATTTATTATTGAATATTATGCCTCTATGTATATAACATCTCCCACTCACTTATAATTTTATTTCCTATATCAAGTTAATGATCACATGTAGGATTACATAGAATTGCTAAGGGAAGACACTTGGCCCTGGGAAGTAGCTTCATATATCAGTGATGATTCAAATACTCATGTCCTTAACTAGGCTCATGGAAACTATGAAATTTGACCCATGAGGATGGTCTTTGTATATGAATGTCAACTAAATGTATACTATGCAATAGAGGACATCAATGATTTTATTCTATGCCTACAAGTCCATATTTTGACTATAAATCAGTGGGTTAGCACATTGAACTATGCCTTGAAGGGAGTTACTATAATCTGGTGAGAAACTCATCAAGATAATTAGCTTGAGTGGGATGATGCTTGTGAATTCATGATCAGTAGATTTTAGCTACCATAATTCATCTACACTAACTAGCCATTTTTCAATAAGGTCAGTGCCTTGAGATTCATGTACAAAATGTGTTGAAGTTTGGAATGAGGAATGTGGGGCACCCAACTATTGGGTTCACATTTTCCACTATACACATACTCCACTACCCAAAACATGGTACATGCACTAAGAACACAAGAAAGAAACTGAGCACTGGGCACAAGTGTAGAGTGATTTCATACAAACTTTTTTCTTTGAATATTAAAATCCTCTAGTACATAATGCACTATAGAAACTCAAGTAATTTTTATACCATGGGTTTGAGAAATATTTGAACACCACAATATATTTGAACACCACAATAGAGTCAATTACATAGAAAAATGTAGCTTCCAATATTAATTCATCACTTCAAAGGTATAAAGGTGCTAATATTGAAGAACAAGCCTTGACATAGCCTTATTATCAAATCTAAGATGAGGTACAAGAGAGTGAAGATTTTGATTCTGATGTTGATTTAGATTTGAATTATTTATTTAGACCTAATTAGCCTATAGAACCACTCAAGGACACTAGTACAACACTAAATAAATAAGATAAGTTTCATATAATCCAAATCCTAGAATAGGAAGGGAAAAGGAAGATCCAAAAATATATGGATGATTAAAAACAAAATATTTATCAATAGCCTCTCAAGAAGCATGTTTCTAACATCAGAATAGAGGAGGTTCTAAAACTGGCAAGCGTAGGTGACCATTAGATAGAGACTAAAATTTTGGAATCCCTACAACTTCTGAGGGATTACCAAGATGTCTTTCCCACAAAATTATTATAGGTTCAAGGATTCAACCCATCTCTTGGTGAGATGCACATTTAATTGAAGGAGTGCACACATCTAATCAAGAAGTAGCCATATAAACTCAATCCTAATATGAAGCTAAAAGTAAAGGTATAATTGGATAGAATGCAATACATAGGGATAATCTATCTAGTATAAAAATTTGATTGGGTAAGCCCAATGGTAGTTTAGCCCAAGAAAATAAGATAAATATAGATATGTGAGGACTACCATATTCTAAATGATCCATTCCCCATACCATTTACAGATGAAGTTTTGGAGTCTATCATAAGACATGAAGTATATTATTTTATAGATGGGTTCAATGGACACCATCAGATTCTAATTGCATAGGAGGATCAAGCCAAAATAAATTTTGTAATAGAGTGGGGTTATTTTTCATATAAAGTCATGTCGTTTGGCCTAAAGAATGCACATGCAGTATTCTTGCACATAGTAGTTACAACATTCAAAGATTTCATCCAAGATTTTTTGGAACTTTACCTGGATGATTGAGTAATCTTCTCCTTTCTCAAAGAGTATTTATCCAAGTTGAGTTTGATGTTAGAATAATCATGATCTTTGTGCATCACTTTAAATTTGAATAAATCTTCATTATTTACACCTTTTGGTGTTTTAATTGGACATGTTATTTTCAATGATGGCATCTTGGTGGATTAGGCTAAAATCATATTAATATTGAGCATGCCATCACCTATTAGTTCCACTAAAGTGCACTCTTTTCTTAGGCACATATGTTACTACCGAAAATTTATCAAAAGCTATGCAATAATATCATCTCCATTGAAAGCCTTACTATGCAAGAATGTTAATTTTATATAGACATCTAAATGCCAAGAAAATTTCATTAAGCTGAAATAGTGACTGGTCACTACACCCATACTTGTTTTCCTAAAATAGAGTAAGCCATTTCATGTACATGTAGTTGATTCAAGCATCACAGTTGGTGTTGTACTTGTGTAGCCTATAAATGGTATGCTTGATCATTCTATCCAATTTACTAGCTAAAAAATTTCAAATGCAGATAAAAATTATACAACTATAGAATCGGAATCATTGACCATTGTATTCACACTTCAAAAATTTTGGCATTATCTTTTGGCAACATTATTCAAAGTTTTCATTGACCATTAATCCCTATGATATCTGGTCAACAAATTGATGTTAGAAGGATGAATATATTATTGGTTGATGTTTTTTTATAGAATTTCAATTTCGTATAAATATAAAACTAGGTAGAGAAAAGTTGGGACCTGACCACCTCAGTTGTATTCTAAATGTTGAATATCTAGAAGAACTAAAAGAATATTCACTTGATACACACATCTTCCATGTCTCTATGATTCTTAAAAACTTCAAATCCATTACCAAATTCCTCAAGTAAGGAATCTTTCCTGTACACTTTTAGGAATGGGATAAAAAGTAGTTTGTGACTAGAGCACTACCATACACTATCATCAATGGACTATTATATCACTTGGGAAAGGAAGAAGTTTTGTGTAGGTTTGTCCTCAAACATGAACTCCCTAAACTCTTAGATTAAGCTCATGAAGGATTCATAGGAGGACATTTCAAAAGAGAGGCCACATTTATAAATATTATATAGAGCAAACTATGGTGGCTAAATTTTTTCTAAGATGCACATAGAGTTGTACAACATTGTGATGTCTACCAACGTATGGAAAAACCACTCCAAAAAGATGAGATGCCATTATAACCCTTGTTATAGGAATAGCCATTCAAATATTAGGGTATTGATTTTGTAAGACCAATCAAACCACCAAGAAATCAAAACAAAGCTAGATAAATCATTAATACGATAGATTATTTTAATAAGTGGGTTGAAGATGTTGCCACATCTAGCTACGATGCGAAGGATGGAACAAAGTTTTTATATGAAAATATCATTACCAATTTTAGATGTCTAATCAAATTAGTCAACAACAAAGGAAATTTATTCCTCAAAAATACCATAAGGGCCTTGACTAAAATTTTTATGATAACTCATCATAAAAGCACTGCCTATCACCTGCAGGCAAATGGCTAGGTTGAATCTTCAAATAAGGTACTAGGGAAAATGCACATAAAAATATGAGATGTCAAACAAGATGACTAGGAAGATGGAATTTTTGTGATCTTATGGGAATATCACACAAATTATAAAATGGCTATAATAGTTATACCATTTTTATTGGTGTATGGTTAGGAAGCAGTCATGTCAATAGAATATCTAGTACTCAACCTGTGCATCACTATGGTCATACAATTAGGAGATCAAGAATCTCTTACCAATCAGATCCTATAACTAAATAGGATAGATGATTTTATACAAAGAGAATAATGGATATAGGTAGTACATAAGCAAAGTCAAAAATCATAGCATGATAGGACCTACACCACAAATAATTCCATAAAGATCAACTAGTTTTGTTGTATGATCGTTGGTTTAGAGCATTTCCAAGCAAACTATAAATAAGATGGAAAGGGCCTTACATTATACATAAATTAATTCAATAAGAAATGGTAGTTTTAATGGATATGTAGGTAACTATATTGTCAGGGTGAGTAAATGGTTGTAGGCTTAAGCCCTATTGCCAATAGTCTATTGATCTCATTCTACAAGCTGAGTGGGTGCTGAGTAACACCATGTAGATTAGGATTTATTTACTTTTCAATTTTTCTGTGTGTTTATTTTCTATTTTATTTATTTATATATGATCTTATTATTAACATTAGTGAATTACAAATACCAAGCATCATGTGCTACAGACATGTGTAGGAAGATCTATGTGCACTGTTGAAAAAGTCAAAGAGGAGAGACCAAAAAATATTAAGTCCAATAAAGAGGCCAAAACATCACATCAACAAGATATCCATCAGATAATAGTCATCCACTAGAAGTAAATGTAGGATCCAAGGGTCAGTGTATGTGATCTTCAATAAATTAATGACTAGTCAACATCAATAGCTTATACCCCTCATATAGACACCTAAGGGAATAATGACTTAACTTCACAAATGCACTAATGAATAACTAATTTAATGGCTAGATTAGAAATGGATTCACCATATCCACCATTACATTCAAGATGAGTATAAAATCTATAAAATCTAAGTTCAAACTCCATATTCGCATTTCATCCTTAACATATTTTTGAAGAACTACAACTATAAAGATCCAAACCATTTCCTTTGTATAGAATATTCAAAAGTAGTCAAAGTTTTTCTTATGCCACCATGAATACCATGTCACTAATCTGACCCCTCTCTAAAGCACATAAATAATCCATGGGTGTTGACATGGAACTTTGATAGACCAAATACAGTGATCATGGGCCATTTTAATATTATATGAAGTTGAATAGAATATCTTTCAACCTGACCCTATTGATGTTGTGCAACCACTCACTCTTGTAGTTCCCCATAGATTTTAGAACATAAAAATTGAGTGTATAATGCAAATTCTAACCTTTGGTGACATGGGAGAGATCGATAAGTATTGTTTGGATGATATAATGAATGTAATATCTATTTGGAACTAGATGAGATGGTGGTCATCAATATACAAGCTATGGCCTGAGCATTGGGTATGTTTACATGTAGAGACTCCCTCCTACCTTACAAAACCAAAATTCCTCCTATCTTGTAAGATGTTTGGGACCTATATGTGCAAAAAAATTAAGGGATCCTAATCTATGAAATTCTAGATGAACCTATATGTATTCTCATCCAATGCATCACTAGATACTTTTACAGACAACTAAGTTTTCCAAACAAATTCCTCAGGGCATTATGGACATCACTCATAGGATGATCCACTAAGGTGAATAATTTAACTAGCCTAAATACTTTGTACAAGAATTGATCACAAATATTGATAAGTGTTGCAATACTCCAAAGTAGACCTTCCAGTATCAATTCCTAATCATTCTCCTTTGTTTCACATAATAAAAAACACCTGAGGGGGAAGTGTATCTAGATATGGACTATTGGTCAACATATTATTTCTACAACATCATATGGATATAGGACTGTGGATCCCTTACACATGAAGGGAAGTTAAAATATTGGTAGGAGGAATGTTTAGACCTCATTGCCACACACCCCAGAGTCCCACCAGATGTCCTCTAGTATTTGGGACAATATGCCATAATCTTTCTATTGCTTAAGGGAGTTTTCATCACAATTCATGGGCTATCATATTCACTTTTCAAACCACTTTTGATATTCATCATGATGGATATGTCAGAGGCTGAGGTGACCATACAAAAAGAACATGCAGCTAGGTGAGTAACACCTTTACAATCAATACCACTGAGTGCAAATATTCCTACTATGTAACCATCAAAACTAGCATCCAGTTCAAAATAGTAGAAGAGGAAGTACAAAGTAGACCCTCATTTGGTGTCTCCTCCTCCAAAGTGCACAACACACATCATGACCACATAAAAGGATGACCTAAAAGTGTCATAAATATCTAGATCTTGTGATTTTATGGAGATGGGAATTGATGCATAGGAAGTCTACCAAGTCATGTTAACAAACATGGCTAGAGATTATTATGAAACAGAATAAAAATAGTTCTTTTTCTATAAGGTAGTGCACACAATAAAAATCCATAATTAGGTTTTACTTACTCCATGGGTATAAATCTTAGCCTATCTACCTTCCATTATTGTTGATACAATCAAATAAGATTAGTAATAACTTTGGCATAGAATGGACTTCTTCTAACCATTAATTGATCCATCATTTGCACCTAAAGTCATCTTAGCACCCCTACCAGAGAGTCCATTAGATAAACTTATGCATAAGACATAAATGAGATGGGATACTAAAGTATCCCATACCCTAGAAGAATGCACATTTGGTAGGCCAAATACTATGTAGGAAGTATAACTAACTCCTAAATCTTCTACACCACTACCACAACATAGATTGGTCACCATTAGTAAAAATAAAACAATAGGCTCTAAGTTTAAAATTGAAACCAAAGGACTCATAACCATCACCATAGGTAAAAAACATTGAATAAATTTCACTAGAGTAGATCACAAATAAAGAATAATAGGTCACAAGAGAAAAAGCCACTTGTGCAATTGAATACAATCATAAGAAGGAAGGAAAGAAGAGAAAGAAAGAAGAAGCACAACACCAATATGAAATGCAGCAAGCCAAAGAAGTAGAGGCCTCCAAAAAGGATAAGAATGTAAATTTAAATGTATAAAAGGCTCAAGATATGGCCCATCAATCCCAAGAATAATATGTCACACAATAACAAGTACAAGAGGAGAAAGAGAATGAAAAAAATAAGAAGAAAAATGGCAACAAGATACAACATACTAGGCACAATAATAAGTAGAGGAAGCTACCAAGAAGAATAAGGAGAAAAATGATGAAGCCCTATGATAATATAAAGTGAAATCATAAGCACAAGCCTAGGAATAGGCCCAAGCTACAAAGGAACAAGAAAAAAAAAAGAAAGAAGAAGAGGAATGAAGGAAAAAAAGAAAAGAAGTAGAAAGAAGAAGAAGATGAGAGAAATAAGAAAGAGAGGAAGTTGAAGATGAAAAAAAGAAGGAAGTGGAAGCCAAAGAGAAAAGGAAGGAAGAGGAAGAGAAGACCAAGAAAGAGGAAGAGGACACAAGAATATAGGAAGCATAAAAAAGAAGAAGAAAGAATAAGAGGAGGATAAAATAAAGAGGGAGGAAGAAGACAGGAAGAAGAAACAAAAGGAAGAGGCCAAACAAAAAATGGTTAAGGATACTATGTAGTAAGCTAAGCTGACAATAGAGGCAAAAACACAATAGCAAGTATCAGTCATAATGTAGGCATAATCATAGTCACCATAGCTTCCACTAGGAGGTGTATGGCTCTGGGATGTTCCCTCAATCATTGCTTGGTATACCACCTTTTGCCTCTGTCTAGCCACCATGCCACACTAGGATCCTATAGTAATGACAAGAACATTGACCACTCTTCTAATCAAGAAAGAGGCCTATTTAGATGTCTCTCAAATACCTTTAAAGAAATAATTTGAAGGTGCCATAACATTCTAAGAGTCTATCACATAAAAGGATACCTCCTTAGAGGAAGAGTAGGATCAATCAAAAATAGATAACATGGAACACAAGGATCACATGCACAAAGATAATTGAAGACACTTTCCTATCCTTAGCCTCTCAAGTCATAGGGGAATAATTCAAGTCAGACCACAACTAGCTTAAGACCTTAGTTATGAAGCTCACAAAAGACTAGTTCATAACATAACTCTATGCACTAGGAAACTTGGGCTAAAACTTAAAGATTGACACCATGACTTTGATTACTCTGATGGATGAGTATAAAAGTATGCTTGACATCACATCCCTCCAATCCCATTAAATTAAATGTAGTATTTTATATTGGAAGCAATAGCTCAACAATTCCCTAGTTAGTTCTAGCATATACTTCACCACAGCTACCATATCCCTCATAACCATGCACACCCCGACTACATCAACTGATGAAACCAAACTTGCTCTCTAGTAATCATTCAATGATATGGATAATGTGTGTGCCTAAATTCTTATCTATTAATAGGTTCTATGATATAATGCATTTACAATAGAATAGGCATAAAAACACATAGAAAAGTTAGAGAAACTAAGTGTAAAGATTCAATTCAAGGTCACTAATACAAGGGTAGACATAAGTACCACTCAAGCTACGAAACTAAAGGAACTCATTGGGTGTCATGCACCAATGTGCATCTTGATTTGTATGGTTTAGGAAGTGATGCTTGATTGGGATTCATTCAAGATTGACCTAGATCTATTCTACAGTGAGGTGACCCTGATGCTCAAAGTTCCTATGTGCATGCCACCATTAGAACTCCAACAAGAGCTTGTGTAGTACAGGGATACTTAGATAGAGACCAAGGATCTTACTGGCTATCCTTATTCCTCATAAACACCACCTCCTTCTAGTTGATTACTATTTAATGCACAAATTTTGAAAAGTTTTGTAAATTTTTGAACATTTTTTTTGTATTGGGATGCTAGTGAGACAAGCGGGGCTAGGATGGTTAAAAACCTATAAAGGGCAGCCACCTAGTTAAATTAACCTTTTGAAAACACAAAAAGGTGGTAGGATGGTATGATACTTATTTGAAAACCCAAAAGGGTGGCTCAGTAGTGTGTAAGAGGTGAAAACCAAAAATGACACCTTGAATGATTATTGTGACTCTTGCTAGTCTACTCATTTTTAGCTTCTTCCTTCAGTGTATAGTCAGATGAACCTATGATGTTGTCTCAAAATGAGACAACACTTTAAGTTTGGGAAATTATTTGGAGAATAAAATTAAATAAGAAAAGCTGCACATGATATTCTTTTAATATTCATGTGTTATATATGAAATTGTTGGCTATATATATTTTGTCCTATCCTCTCAGCTTGTGAAAGGATAGAAGATAAATAGACTCCTCATTTTGGAACCAATATATGAAGAAGAATATGAATAGTCAATAATTGAGGTGACTACAAATATGTATGCTTTTATGAAGAAGTTGATGACCTTTTTTGAGATCAATATAGACTTTATGGTTTATGGTTACCTATCGTATTTCTTATGTTATTCCTTGTATGTGTTATCATGTTTAATTTTTTGTTTATTCTATCTTCAAGTAATCTTAATTCTTTGTAACCCTAAATAAATCTCTAGTTAATATTATTTTATTTCAATCACATCATACCTCATCTCTATCATGTTTTTGGTAAATATGAATTTTATGTACTATCCTATGCAGACTAATAAAAATTATCTATCCTCATCCTTAGCATGTTATTTTTAACTAGGAACCTCTACTAACACATCAACACACACACACACACACACACACACACACACACACACACACACACACACACACACACACATTAAATAAAATTATTTATTTATAATTTAAAAAAATAGACTCAACCAGCCATAACTAGCAACTGGTGGCTAGGATGTGAGCCTTGGCTGACCATGGTGGCCTGTGCCCAAAGGGGATAGGGAATGGATGGATGGCCCAACCCCTCCTCCCTCCCTTCCATGGGATGGGCAAGGATCATCTCAACCACCGCCTAATTTTTTTTTAATTAATTAATTTATTTTTTAATTTTATAAATAGATAAATAAAAAAAATAGTGAACTATTCTTTAAGGAATAAACAAAAAATATATATAATATATATACCCTCTTTTTATTTTTTATTTAAAAAACAAAAAAAAACAATGAATGTATATATACAATGTATATATTTTCATGTATATATATGTGTGTGTGTGTGTGTGTGTCTAAAATATTTTCAAAAATAAATATATGTAGAGGTATAAAAAGTCTCTCTCTCTCTCTCTCTCTATATATATATATATATATATATATATATATATATATATATATATATATATATAAAGAGACAAATGCACCAAAAGACTATAAAAATTCTATGTCAAACCTTCAGTCATTTTGATGAAAAATTTGACAACACAACTAGAAAGATAACCCTAATTTATATCAAGATGAAACTATTATTCATTGTTTAGCCTCCTTTTCATTCTCCTCCTTCTTCTTCCTTATTCTTCTTCTTTGGCTCTCCTAATAGTAACATCATCAATGGAGGTAAGAACTTGATAACATAGATGAAACTCCAAATAAATACAACAATGAAGGTAAATACTTGGCAAGAGAAATGAAACTACAAAACCCTAAGTTGGTTTTGCCAAGCTTACATAAAAATTTGCTTGCAATATTTTATTATTTTATTTTATTTTTATTTATTTATTTATTTATTAGTTTTTTTAAATTTCTCATCATTCTAAAATTTTAAAACAATCACTAAGGTTTATCAAAAGAAAAAAAGAGTTGAACTTCACTTTTCAAGGATAGCCATCAACCCACTAAAATAAGAGAGTACCCTCTCTTACATTCCCATATGAATCCTTTTAGAAAATAAATTTTAAATTACCTTTCTTGAAAAATACTCTACCAAGTATATCAATGCCTATTATCTAGGTTAGGACCTAAAAGAGTAGGTTTTCTAGAAAATTTATGGGATAGAGCTCATAGGTTCTCTAGGAAGCCTATGACTCTTAAAAAAATAAAGGCTATTTTAAGAATTTAGAAAATTCAAATGATAAATGTGATAATTTTTAATTTAATTCATCTTTTTAAAATTTTAAATAATCATCACTCCATTAATATGTAAGGACGAAACTACAATTCAAATTCTTAACAACCACACAATTACATTGCCAGATTCTCAATTGATAAAGGAAGGGGGTCCTTCATGTGGGGAATTACAACTACCAAATAATTTTTAGATACCAATATTACTTAAGTTTAATGGAAATAGAGATCCATACTTGCATCTCAAAGCCTATAGAAAGACTATGGCACATACCACTAGCAGTTTGATTCTCCTATAGTTATTTCTTAGAAGTCTAAAAGATGAGACATTAAATTGGTTCCATCATTCACTCTCTAGAGGTTCACTACATATATACGATGAGTTATAAGATATATTTATCATGAACTATATCTAGAATAAGGGACCTCAATTCACATATGAGAGGTTGCCTTCACTACACTAGGGTATGTCAGAACCAATAATCAATTACATTTTAGGATTCAAATCATGTATGTGATAGTTGATCTAATCGCTAATATATTTAGAGGTAAAATACATATTTGATAAAGGCCTAATTATCCCTCTTAATTATAAATTATTATATGAGGCATCCAGATCATTTTGACATCTATGCCATACAACTATGACATTAGAGAAGAAGATGGGACTAGTTGATATACATTAAGAGGTAGATTTTGATTTAGATCTATCACAATCATAGTCATCCAATATAATCCAAGAACCTAATTCAACTATTCCTAAGGAAAAATTAGAACTAAAACCACCAATCAAGTTACTCAAAAAATTCAAAGAGCTAGTTCACAGAGCATCTCCCATAATGAGTAAAGCACAAGACACAAACAAAGGGCCTATAAAGTTTGATTTAGATATAGATAGGCCTCATGATATCTTATTTAAATTATTATATATGAGGATGATCACACTTACAACTAATCAACATCATGTTCACATAGAATAATAAATAAACTATATTACAATTATCATCGAATCAATAGACATTGGGATAATCACTATTGTGCACTGAGAGATTATAATGACTAGTATGTTGATAAAGGAATTATAGCATTCACATAGGGGGAATTGAGATCTACTTCTCTATATTCCCTTAGATCACATTCCTATATGATTGAGTTATTCTAGGATGTTGTTTTTAAGGAGCCATTGGTTACTCATCGTATGAGCCATGTGGTTTCTAGAACACCTACTAATGTGAGATATCATCCATGATAGAGTCAATATATATGGAAAATAGTTTAAATATATCAAATTAATTATAGTGGCATGGTAAAAAAAACTCAACCACCAATTTTAGTATGACAACCAATTAAGATATTTAGAAGGGATAATGCACAATAGAGGATAGTTTCAATATGATATATAATTAAGTTATTCACTATAAAGTCTAAAAATCTAACTACCACTAATGCACCAGTATCAGTTCCTGAGGCTATATTTTAAGCCTACACAACTTGAGAAATATGGTCACTTATTTATTCTTCTAGCAGGATTCAGATAGTGCATGCCACAATCACAAGATCAATACTAACAAATAATACAATACTTCCATGTCATCAATTCTAATAACTCACATTTCCAATCCAATATCAATATCTATTCAATATATAAATGCAAATAAAATCAATTATCATTATCTAATCAAATGTACACATTTCCATTCAAAGAACACATTTCCATATCAACACATAAGCCATGAATATAATCAAAACATCTATTCAAATAATCAATGTCACAATTAAAATATCACATAACATGATGTCCATTTATCAAAAAGTCCATGCATATATATATATATATATATATATATATATATATATATATATATATATATATATATATATATATATATATATATATATAACTTGGAAAAGTTTTCATACAATGATGCATAATCACTCAATAATAAGATCTTGGTCACCATGACCAATCTCATCACCCTTAACTCATTTGCATACCCACTAGATCTTGATGCATCTACATCCCCTCTAGACCTAGATTGAGACCTATGCCTATGATCTCTATCTTGAAACACTACTATCTCATCCATCATCTATGCATACTCATGTTAAAGACAAATATAATAATCTACTATCCTGCTAGCTACCCCACTTAGACTATTAGGTGGGGGCATAAATTACTTCTAAAACTTCACGCGTTCCTCATATTTATCAATTATTGCTCATGTATATGTTATGGTGGTAATGGATTCTAAATAAAATAAGTGTTCATGGATACCTATGACCTCTGTATCTCATTTCATTATCCCATCATCCACAACATCATCAATAACATGTCATGTAAGCTCTTGTAATGCGACCTCAATGATAGTCTCCTGATACTCATCATCTCCTGCACCTACACACACCAACACCATACATTAGACATTTAATTGATAATTTAATACTAAACAAATAAATATACCAATCTATAATAATAACATACTTAAAACTACTCTCATGGGCTCTAGATCTATCACATCCTCCATAATGGCCCTATCTCCTAGAAATAGTGGTGCCCATCTATGTTATCCCCACCATAATATGTAGACATCTATGTCCCTACATCATCCACATATAGTATCTATATCATCACATCACTCTTTATCATTAGAATCAGGGCCAGCTCAATTACAACCTAGACTCATTACAACCTAAGTACTTCTCACCCACACCCATGTTGTAGGGGGCACATCTTGCACCACAACAAATTTTTGTGTAACCTACTCATATTGGAATCTCTCAAAAATATTGGTCCATTGATCATGAATCCAATAGCTCACCTGAATCTACCTTAACTGAAACCCATATTTAGGCCATCCCTAAAATTTCATATAAGGTCTCCAAATAATATCTTGAGCTGTAACTTGATCTAACACCTATCAATAGTGCATCATGCTCTTCAACTGAACCTATGTCATTTCCATCTACCTCTCTACAAATACCTAGGGGT
Organism: Torreya grandis; assembly: GCA_037957365.1. Lineage (NCBI taxonomy): Eukaryota > Viridiplantae > Streptophyta > Pinopsida > Cupressales > Taxaceae > Torreya > Torreya grandis. The sequence goes on from JARHVA010000250.1 coordinate 223,571, forward strand.
GTGCCTAATATGTACATGTAAAACCCTTTGGTTTAGCCACCATAATATACTCATAAGCCTAGTAATGTAATAATGTCAATGACCCAATCCCACCACTATACAACTCTTGAGTGAATCTGTATATATCCTAATACATGTGAGCTAGCATGGTATGACCCCATCAGTATACGATCCCATACTAATATATATCTTGAATAATATTATACATCTTATATAAAATAGACACACTACTACTATAAACCATAATAAAAAAAATCTAATAACACTGCCACAAAATTTTACAACTGTGAAGCATTAGCTCTAATAATCATATACAATAGCACATCACTACTACTAGCCCAATGATGCATCCCTACTAGAATGGCCATAAAATACCTTAAGGCTTGATCTATGTCTATCTATCTACCTACCTCCTATAATACCACTCACTAACTAGTAATAAGTATCCTCAATATCTTATACACATCCTCCAAAGTAATATCCATCTCTCTAGTGGTAAGCCAAAAGGTACATGTATCGACATCCCACCACTCACATAGTGTTGTCATCATGTGACAATCCCATGACATCAGTGTTAGTGATACCACATACCCTAAACCATCCCTATCTATTATTTCTCTCTCATTATCTATTATGGGAATCCCACATAGATTTTCTATCATTTGACCCCTCTGTAACTCTCTCATACATACATCTACTTACAAATAACCCAAAACATGATATTATCATCTACAAATATCAAATATAAATACTTAAATAGGCATTGAATATAATTTAAGTTAAAAAATTTCACTGGCCTATAATATAGGATTATAGTATTGTTTATGAGACTATAGCACTACTATAGTACTATAGCATCAGACAATAGTGTGATCCTTAGATAGTTTTACAACAACCTAGGACACTAGCACTATCCTTAAAATGATAGCACAGTCCCTAAAAAAACCTTAATCTAATAAATTTTACACAAAAAATGATGACAAATTAACTAAAACATTTAAATCCAAGGAAAATGATAGAATCCTTACTAGTCCAACCTCCTCGTCGACCATAATCAATGTCTTTACCTCCTCATAATGGGTCATGTTAGCAACTTATCTCATTGGTATATTTTATTAGCTTAGACCAAAAATTATCTCAAAATATAAAAAAATAAATGAATTTAAACCTAATCAATACAATGTATTTAAATCATATTTTTCAAATGCCACCTAAGGTTTTCCCCACACACACATTTTACCAACTATTACTAAAAACTTCCAAATGTGATATCTTACACCCTATAGTTCTAATTTTTGGTTTGTTTCTTATGTGTGTAACTCAATGATGATATAGCTTGTACAGTACCAATTTCACTTATATTTCAATCAAATTACATTTACGAAAGCCAAAACTCATATTTTATTAACAAGCTCATTATGGACCACAGGTCTATCTTGGTCTCAATCTATAAACAATTCTTTTATAATTATCAATACAATAAATATTGTAATCATATTATCAACACTGATTACTCACTAACATACATTCTAATTTCACTTTTGTTATGATAAACTTACCCTGATTTTGACTTTCTCACCAAAAGTGTGGCATACATACACTATTCACACTGGTATAATGACTCAGATACTCAGGGTCAAATATACATATACATATATTTACTTAGATATACAGATACATAGATTTACTCAAATCTTAGGCTTATATATATAGATATAAATATTTACTTATATACTCAGATACTTAAGCTTAGATATATAGATACACAAATTTACTTAGATACTCAAGCTAAAATATATTGTTACACATATTTAATCAAATAATCAGATACTCAGGGTCAGATATATAGTTTATTTATTCATAAACTTAGATATTCATATAAGTACATACATAGTTTAACTCAAATTTATACGGTTCCATAGTTTTGGTAGAAATTAATTTAGATTATCAAACTTTAAATATGATTATGCTATAGTTTTACAATATATATATATATATATATATATATATATATATATATATATATATATATACATAGGTTATACAATTTCATCACTCAAATATCAAGGTTGGGGCATGATGCAAGGCACATGTTCTCAATCTTACAAGATTTTACTAGGTTATACAATTGGAATGGAAAATTATTAGATTTTATATGTTCAAATCAAAATATTACACTTAGGATATCATCAAGATTTCACCATGTTGGGTCATATAGCCATCTACAATGGTTGATCCATAATTCTCACTAGACCTAGATTACACTAGTTTGTGTAGGATGCAAGTCAAGCAATATATTTGACTTTCGATCACATTTCTTATCATAATTAGTTCACATATCAAAGTGGGGGAAAATATGTATTTGTTTCTCATGATTCATTTAATTACTCATATTCAATACAAGGGACACCCACATTGTGTATTTTCTCTTTGCAGACATCATTCAAATTCACATCCGCTTCTCTAGCCAAGGAGTGGGTTAGGTCAAAGCACATCTATTCTCCACATGGGTTGATTACATAGGTAAGTATGGGTATGATTTTTATTTTATTTTGTTCAATTACTTTTATTTCATTACATTACTCGATTGAAAGGGGGAAAATGTACACACCCTAATTTGGTCAAGCAAACATAAATACTATCTTTTGTAGCTCTTTAACATGAATTTCTTAATGATGAATATGAGTCTTATTTGCATGTGTCACTTAGGTCATTTATATGTCATTATGGTCCTTATTATGACTTATTTTACTTATTTTACACCATCAATAGTTTCATGTCATTCTTGTTGGCCATTTTGGCCCACATACCAAGTTTTTACCTGATTTAAATAAATGAGTAGGGTCCCAATTAATAAATGGATTAGGTGGATTTGAAGTAGGATCAATGTTACAAGTGAAGGGATCAAGGCAAGTTTTCATAGTGTTGAACAATTGCATAAATAGGTCTAGAAAATAAGCCTATGTTACATCACTTTTTTAAATTTTGGCTAAGTGTGGTGTTCATAATTCCTTCGGAGGAAGTGTTCCACACAAAACCTGTGGAAAATTATAAGGCTTATTTATTTTAGAAAGTTTTGTTCCACTTAATTTGACTAAGTATTGTATTTATTTAGGAGGAATTATTTTGGGAGTTTTTTTTTGGCCTTTTGTTCAAGTATCGAGAATTTTTTTAGACATTTTATTTGAAACAATTTCCCTGAGGGGTAATTTCTTGGAAGAGGTCCTTTACATTTTTACCTAAGGGTACTTGTTTTTGGAAAATGGTCCAATTATAAAATATCAAATGACACCATTTCAAAGTTTTTGAAGGACCATGTTAAGGACACAATTCCTTCAGGAAAATTATCTGAGACAATTTTCCCAAAAGTAGAATGCCTTTAGACTTTTTATCTAAAATAGAAATCTTGAAGGGCACATTTTAGGCAAAGTGTCCCAATTAATTTCCTTGAAGGGTGATTTTCTCAAGGACATGGTCTAGTGAATTTTTTTTGAAGGATATGTCTCTCAAGGAAATGGTCCACTTCAAGGTTTTCTAAGGGTACTTCTATTTTAGAAAAGGCATTTTTCAAAAGTCTGAACGGTCATTTTCCTGGCAAAGTATACTACACATTTTCTCTAAAGGATGTTTTTGCAGTGAGGTGAAACAAGTTAAAGTTTTGAAGGGTAGTTTCAGAGGGCAAAGGACCAAGACATGGATTATTTCAAAACATTTGTCTAAGATGAAGATCCTGAGAGAATTTTTCAAAGGCAAAGACAAAGCAAGCAATTCCATTGGAAAAAGTGATCCACACAAAGCCCACAAAAATTATCTAGTAAAAGGTATAAAAGAAATATCCCTAAAAATTTGTGATCCAAATGGTCTCATAAATGTAAAATTCAAGCTTCATGAAATAGTTGTTGGCATTCAAAAATTTGACAAAGGGCCCTCGATTGAACGTAGGCTTAACAAGTGTCCATATCTTGGGAGCCAAGATCAAATCCAATGACAAGTGACAAGTGGTAGGTTGATGGGCCCAAATCAGATCAATGGCACATGTTCAATTGTGGATTTTAGATTAATTACATGTAATCAAGTCAAAGAGTCAATAAATCTTAAGAGCAAAGGTGTGATGGACAAGTAGCACAAGCACATGAATCCAGGTAGGAGATTGATGGATCAAATTCATTCACTTTAGGTAGATCCAAAAGAGTGTGATGAGTCATGGGATCAATGATCTAAACCATTTCTTAATGACCAATCAAATGAAGGTGATCCCAAATGATGTAGATAGAAGTCAAAAGGTTAGTTTTGAACTAAGGCAAGCAAACATGATGGAACTGAACTCAAGCACATTTTAGTTTGAGCCAAGAGCATATTTTTGGGATTGAATGGATGCCATTAAATCTCTATAGAGATATAATAGGTATTTTTGTGACCTAACATAGATTAGGGTGGGCTACTAGCTGATTATATGATATAGATATGTCTAAATGTATGTATCACCTATAGGAAAACTAATATTTTAAATTGGTTTTCAATTTATAGTAGGCCCAGGTTCACATTTCAAAGAAGAGGTAGATATATGTAATTAATGGAGGAGCATCTTGAGTCATACTCTCAACAAGTAGTTTCCCAATGTAGACATAATTGTGGCCCATGGATATGAGGACTCTATCCTTATAGTCCCAGTGGCATTGATGTAATTAGGATCCCTAGGAGGCTACAAAAATCTCAGTAATTATGACCCCTTCTCCACTCTCCCAAGTATGTTATCCATTTTTTCTCATCCCTTTGTGCTATATATATATATAGGCTTTTGAGCCTTAAAATAGATCCCTATCTTGGGCATGACTAGACACTACCAAGATTGAGCCTTATAACCTCTTGATATAAATAAGATGACTATTTTTAGATTCCATGATATTATCCTAGTGTGTTCATGTCAGTTTTATTTTATAAGTGTTAGAGCCTTCTCCCTTGTCAAGTCATAATCTCACCTAGCTAGTAGATTGCCTAGTTATGCAGGTTATGTTTAGTGTTTGATGTCATTTGACTAAAGATAATAGTGGACATGTTGATTAGATTAGTGCCTTAAACTAGGCCTCTCCATCATCCCCCATATGTTTCACTCACTTGATGAACCTCTTCATGAAATGTTGATGCATGATAGGCATTTAGAGTCATAAATCTCATTATTTGTTTCTATCTCATTAGTGTTTTAGAGGATCAAGTATGAGTGGATGGATAATCTTCATGGTGCATCACCATAAGTTAAAATAGGTTTTACTTTTATAATTCCTTCTCAATTTTCACCCTAACCAGTTTTAGGTTTTATAATCAAATGTCTAAAATGATGCATCATAAGAGCTAGCCATGTTAAAATTCCTAGAGGTTTGGTCTACATATAGGCAACCCAAAGCCTTATACCATTACCATGTTAGTCTAGGTTTGAGGGTAGGAATTTGACACTCCTTTCAGCTATGGTGAAACCTATCAAGTTCTAACAATTATATCACACCTAGTGGGACCACTTTCAAGTTCTTTGAAGCATACTCTAAAGGCATTGGATGGCATTTAGAAATTGAAGACATAAAAACTATCATCTGTAGTCATCTTGGCATTTGATGAAGCATATTTTTGAGGTTTGAAATCAACCTCAAGTTCAGAGGTACCTTTGGTTTCATGGTTGTAGAGGTAGGAAAGCTTTGTCATGGTTTTGGTTTAATTCACATATTGCATAACAGGCCATGGCATCCTATGAGAAATATTTTTGTTTTCTACCCCCTATCCACCCCCATATACACCTTACTAAAGCCCATATGACCCATATAATCCACAACCTCCATATTTCCAAGATCATCTACAATACTTTATCCCCCTCCCCCTCCATGTCAACCCCCTCATTCTCATGCCTAGTCTTATTATCAACCTTCTTCCCTTTACAATCCATCTACACCAAACACTGACTATGTGCATTCAGAAATTGAGAGATTAAGAAAAGAAAGAGATGGGTTGCAGGAGATACTTAGATAACAAAAAAGGGGATAATGTCAAACTCTTATCCCTCACCAAAATACCCCTATAAATTAGCCACAATCAATTAAACTAGTTACCCCATCTCCCTTTCTTGCCTCCTTGGTCATAGGATTTTTCTTGGTCCATAATTATTTGCTTAATGACAAGGAAAGTCTCTCTATTATACCTAAATTATTAGAAAATACTTTGAATCTAAGGTATTAACCTATACCTAATATTGTTTTACAATATAATGGATCTTCCATGAAAGTATTTGGTGTTGATAAAAGCCTCCAACTTAATTTTCATGCCTACCCTAATATTTTAGTTGTACATCACCTTATGGTAATAGATTTATTGCCTCATCATGCCTTAATTTTGGGTAATGACTTCATGACTAAGGTTGGAGGATACCTTTTCAAAGACTCATCTCATATGGTGTGCAATATTGAACATGATTTAAAGGTGAAAATCAAGTCTAAGCCACTCTTGAAGTTCCACGTTCAGCCTCTTCCTACAACCACCTAAAATGTAGTTTACCTTCACTCTCCTCAAAAATAATCCAATTGTGCTCAAGATCCTATACCTACAAAATGACCTAAGGTGATGCCCACATGAAATCATTCATGGTCCATGGATATTGATTTCATCATGCCCACCCTCGATAAGGAGGATGAGAAAGAAGGAGAAGGTGTAAAGTTTATTATTGATCCTTCATCTACTATTATGCAAACACCTATTCCCCCTTTTCACATCTCTTTTCAATCCCAAAAGATTCATAAAAGAGCATTCAAGATCCCTATTTAGAAAGATACACTTTCCAACATCAAGTAACTTGATGTTATCTACTTCCCACCCACCCCTCCTCTTTTCAAGAGCAATCAAGTACATCAAAATTAGAATTAAACCATTCTGTCATGGTGGATAAATTATCTAAGTTGATAGAGGTAGGGTCAATCATTTAGGAGATTGAAAGTGATGAAGTTAAAGATGAGCCTCAAGGGCATGTTAGATAAGACACTTATAGTGTCTATGAAGAATAAATCCAAATTGGAACCCCTATGCACCCTGATGGTTTGGAAGGTAAACATGAGCAGGAATTGAGTGATAAAAGGAAGATGAAATGTCTTAATGATACAATCAAGGCAAGTGAAACACAAGCTGATATTTTCCTAGGAGATCAATTAGTTGGAAACATTCATAATAAAGCTATTGGTATTGGGGTCAAGAATCCATTCGAAGACTAGTGATAACACTTGTGTTTGTAATTCTTAGGTGAGATTGAGCAACTAAGTGTGGTAGATTTGAGTGATGAACTTAAATAGAAAGATAATGTTTCAGATAAGGAAAGTAGTGCAAATTTAGAGTTTCCAATTCAATAAGATATTTTTCTTGAGTGGATTGATGATTTATCACCCCTCTCTATTGATAAACAAGATGAGTAAGCCTCAGTTGGCTAAGAGCCTTATAATGACCTTGTCCAAGAAAAAGAAGTGAGTAATCAACCTAATGTCTTGAAAATAGATGGGAAAAGGAGAAAAGATCCTTGTGGTTTGTACATTGATGAAGATGAGATGTCATTTTGGGAAGCCTTCTACCTAAACCTAGATGCCTCACCTTTCCATCAGCTAAGACTCAAAGAGAAAGAGCTCATCAAGGATGTTATGATATTTGGACACTTGGAGTCTAAGGTACTAAGCCAATTATAGCACTTGGTTGAAATGGAGATAAAGCTCATGATGCAACAAAAAAAATTTAGGAGGAAAATGATTGTGTTTTGGATCCATATCTTCAATCCCTATAACTGAGGGTGTAAATAGGAGGCTCAATTGCATCATCAAAAAGACATGAGCATCCTTTTGCTCCCATATACAAGAAGATGCCATCAAGGAGTAGAAACCATGTTTCAAATATCCATGTTACATCAAATAAATTCCCTTTTGACCTTAGAAGAAGGCTTGTTACCTGAGGTTAGTTGTTATAGGTTTGTCTTATTTCAATAAGTGGGTAGAACATGTAGCATCTACTCCCTTTTTCACTATTTTTTTTGTAGGTTAGTGGTCCTTGTGTTGGTAGTTTGGGTTCCCCTTTCTATTTTTTTTCTCCTTTTTTGGTCTTTATTTTGTTTCAAAAGGTTAGAGCAAGATTGGAAATATGGTTTGGGTTCTGTAAGCATAGGTAGGCATGTAACCCTTACAAGTTATCAAAAAAATTGGCCATTTTGGCCCATATACCAAGCTTCTACCTGATTTAAATAGATGAGTAAGGTCCCAGTTGATGAATAGACTAGGTGGCTTTGAAGGAGGCTCAATGTTTCATGTAAAGGGATCAAGGAATGTTTTCATTGTGTTGAAAAATTGCAGATATAGGTCTAGAAAAGAAGCCTATGTTACATCATTTTTTAAGCTTTTGGCCAAGTGTGGTCTTCAAAATTAATTTAGAGGAAGTGTTCCACACAAAACCCATGATAAAAGTACAAGGCTTATTTCTTTCTAGAAGTTTTGTTCCACTTCATTTGACTAAGTATTGTAATTCTTTAGGGGTTTTGTTTTGGCATTTTGCTCAAGTATCAAGAATTGTTTTGGACATTTTGTTTGAAATAATTTCCTTAAGGGATTATTTATTTGAAGAGTCCTTTACATTTTTCCTGAAGGGTACTTTCTTTTGGAAAATGGTCCACTTTTAAAATCTTGAAGGACACCATTTAACAGTTTTCAAAGGACCATTTTAAGGAGACAATTCCTTCAATAAAATTTGTTTGGGATATTTTTCTTGAAAGTAGAATTCCTTCAAACCTTTTATCCAAAACAAAAATATCAAGGGGCACTTTTTCAAGCAAAGTGTCCCAAACAATTTCCTCGAAGGGTAATTTTCTTGAGGAAATGGTCTAGTGAAAAAATTCCAAAGGATATGTCTCTCAAGGAAATGGTCCACTTCAAGGTTTCTAAAGGGTACTTTTCTTTCAGAAAAGGCACTTTAAAAAAGTCCAAATGGTCATTTTCTTGGCAAAGTGTCCTACACATTTTATTTGAAGAATATTTTTGTAGCAAGGTGGACCAAGTCAAAGTTTAGAAGGGCACTTTTAGAGGGTAAAAGACCAAGAAATGGATTCTTTCAGACATTTTATCTGAGATAGAGATCTTGATAAAATTAATTAAAGGAAAAGATAAAGTAAGAAATTTATTTTAGAGAAAGTGTTCCACACAAAGCTCATAGAAATTATCCAGCAAAAGATCTAAAATAAATATCCCTCAAAATTTGTGATCTAGATAGTCTCATAAACATAAAATTCATGCTCCATGAAATATCCTTTGGCATTCAAATAATTTACAAAGGGCCCCTAACTAAATACATGCTTGACAAGTGTCTAGATCTCAGAAGCCCAGATCAAATCCAATGACAAGTAGTAGTTGGCAAGTCGATGGGCCTAGATCAAATTAATGGCATGCATTCAATCATGGATTTTAGATCAATAGTACGTAAGTAGGTCAAAGAGTCAAGAAACCTCAAGAGAAAAGATGTGATGGATAAGTGGCATAAGTACATGAATCTAGATAGGAGATCAACAGATTGTATTCATTCACCTTAGGTATATCCAATGGAGCAAGATGAGTCATGGGATAAATGATTTGAGCTAATTCTCAATAACCAATCAAATGAAGGTGAGCCCAAATGACGTAGATGAAGGTCAAAAGGTCAATTTTCAACCAAGGTAAGCAAGTGTGATGGATTCAAGCTCAAGTATATTTTAATTTGAGCCAAGAGTGGATTTTTTGGATCAAACAGTGTCATTAAAACTTTGTAGAGATAGAATAGGTCCTTTTGTGACCTAACATAGATCAAGGTGGGCTAATAGTTGATCATATGATATAGATATATCCAAGTGGATGTATCAACTATAGGAAAACTAATATTTTAAATTATTTTTTAATATATAATAGGCCTAGGTTCACATTTCAAAGTAAAGGTAGATATATTTAATTAATAGAGGAGTGTCCTAAGCCATAATATAAAAAAATAGTGACCCAAAGTAGACTTAACCATGGACCATGGATATGAGGACTCTGTCCTTACAGTCCCAATGGTATTAGTGCAATCAAGAACTCAAGGAAGTTGAAAAAATCTCAATCATTATGACCCCTTCTCTACTCTCCCATGTATGTTCTCCATTTTTCCTCATCCCTTTGTGCTATATATACATGCTTTTGAGCCTTAAAATAGATCCCTCTCTTAGGCATGACTTGACTCTACCAAGATTGAGCCTTGTAACCTCTTAAGATAACTAAGATGACTATTTTTAGATTCCATGATATTAGTTTAGTGTGTTCATATCATCTTTATTTGTAAGTGGTAGAGCCTTCTCCCTTGTCAAGTCCTAATCTCACCTAATTGGTAGATTATCTAGTTATGTAGGATATGTTTAGAGTTTGATGTCATTTGACTGAATCCAATAGTGGACATGTTTACTAGATTATTACCTTGAACTAGGCCTCTCCATCATCCCCATTAGGTTTCACTCACTTGATGAACCTCTTCATGAAATCTTGATGCATGATAGGCATTTGGAGTCATAGATCCCATTATTTGTTTATGTCTTAATAATGTTTTAGAGGCTCAAGTATGAGTGGATGGACAATATTTATGGTACATAACCACAAGTTAGAATAGGTTTTAATTTTGTAAATTCATCTCCATTTTCACCCCAACTAGTTTTAGGTTTTATAATCAAAGGTCCAAAATGATCCATCAGAGGATCTAGTCTTGTTAAAAATCCTAGAGGTCTGGTCTAAATATAGGTAATACATAGCCTTAGACCATTCCCATGTTAGTCCAAGTTTGAGGGTAGGAATTAAAAGCTCCTCTTTTTATCACTATCAATCCATTTTATAGTCACAAAATCCCCTATCTTGTATTTCCAAGTCATAACCCAATTCTTTGCACACAAGATAACATAACAGTACTAGATAGAGGTGCCCAATTCTATTGTCCACCTCAATACTATTGTCTAACAATCATGTTCTTAACTTATTTGTTGTCCTTACCCTACTTTGGGTGTCCTCTTATGATTCTATTTATCTTTTTACCTTGTCATCCTATGACAAGTGTCTCACATTCAAAATAAACATGCTTCTATAGAAATATCTTCAAAAGTCATTCTACATCTAGCACTTATCATTTTGGCACATAATTACATAAAAATTAGTCAATAGTATATCTCAACATTCTAGATATTTACTCAACATCACATATAGATATTCATGCTTGATCAAAGAAGGCCTAAGTGAAAGTCATTCTTGTATACCATGTGCATTGATTATGTGCATTCCCTAAGGGATAAATACATTTGATATAAGACCCCTATCATTGGGGTTAATGTAGGTAGTAGCCAGAACAATAAGGGTTCTAGGTTATTTGATCATAACATCCCATAACCCACCTTTTCCCATTTTTTATACATTTGATTCCATTATTGTTTCATGTATACAGGTGTTCATTAGGATTTTGAAGGAGGAACAACCAAATGGTGACATAGGTGATGATATAAATTTATTGAGAGCACATATAGGACTTAAAATGCCTCCCATAGCCTCCTCAGAAGTTTTAATGATCTTTATCATAAAAGGACAATAGCAAAATTCCCTTTGCCAATAGTGCACCATGCTATAGTCCACCTAACAACACTATTGACCTAAGATAAGTGAAATTCTAGTTTTATAATTAAGGTAATATTGATTTTTCCTCTAATTTTTTCCAACATTACTATCACTTGGTGACATGCATTCATTCTAGATAAGTAAATTTCCTCCTTTGCACTTCTTATTTAGGGTAAATCAATTATATTAGTTATTTGTAATATTTATCTACATTTATCCCCTTTACTCCAACATTTTATCAATCTTAGGATTTGATCTATTTATTCTTTTTAAGGATAAAATAAAATCATACAAAATCCAATTCAAATTTAGCATTACCAAGTTTCAAATCTAAATCATTAGCTACATTCACATAGTGAAGGATTAAAATTACACAGCCACACTAGGTGGGAACATACATGTTATTTAATTTCCCTCCTTGGTGTATCAAATACATTTGAAGTGGTCAATCATCAAATTAGGGTGATTGAGTTTAGCTAATCCCATTATACTTTCTTGGTTTTCATAGGTTTTTATACATCACAAGTACACCTAGGGTTTTAATGTAAAAGAGGTTGATTTTTGGAGTTACATGCATCATCAGGGTTCAACATCACACATATAGAGATTTTAGAGACATGAGAAGGTGACTGTATGGTCACAAACTTTATTTTGGTATATGTCACTACCGATCAACACAACTTAGTATCGATAGTTGATACTAACCTAGATTCGATAGAAATAACCATGTACATATAGAAAAATAGATTTTGAATTAGATTGATCATATTCCTACTTCAATCTATTTTATACTACCATAGTATAATAAAAATGAGGTAGTCAACAAGAAAAACTAATTACTCATACAATTATTGTATTTACTATATTTATCATATGCCATTTGTCAAATCATTGAAAGTAGTTTTAGTATTTTACATTTAAATATATGCAAGAAATGCCATATTTAGTAATCTAAATTACATACTATTTTTTATCATGTTATGGATTATAAAACCAAATTAGGGTAAAATATGTGGGTGAACATAAACACTAGTCAAATTATGTTAAATCCAAATTTTCTCTTAGGGTTTTAGATTTTAACTGTATGATTTTATTTTCAGACCTAATTTATGATTATTCAAAAACACTATTTTCTTATTTGCCTATTCATATTAGGCCTTTCCTATATATAAATAATTGTCTTAATTCCTATTAATTCTAAAATGGACAACAAATCATAAAAACCTAAACATTTTCCTTCCATGAATTCATCTATTTTTCCTTGCATCATACCTCAAGGTGGTGATATATACTTTTGATCTAAGGAGGTCTAAGTTGTCATTATCCCAATATTTAGGATGATAAATCCTATAGTATAAAATATAGGTCATCTTAAGGTTATTTTTCATCCCCATCCACCTCACAATAACCCTCTTAATGGTATTTGTATGCATATGCAATTATAAGTGCATAGGGCTTGTGCTTATAAAACCCTTTAAGATCAAACAATCACTATGAAAATGTTCTTAGAGGAGTTATAAAATAAAAATAAATAATATCACATCACTTGAAGTTAATATCACATATAAAAATAATCCAAACCATCTAATTACCAATCATATATCTACATCTTTTCTTAAATATGTTGTGCCTCAATAGTATTCATCTAAAAAATGGAAGCCAAAAAATGAAATGTCTAAAACTAATGAACCAAAAAGTGTACATAAATATAATAGTATTTCAAGTGATATTCTAAGAGAAATGATTCGAAACAAGCCGATGACATTAATTCTTGTGCATCCTCTAAGGAATCCTAACACTATTATTCTTGTCATAGAATGCATGGACATCATATGAATATTTGTTGGGATTTGAAGAAAAAAATAAAAAGTATCATTGATAGTGGTGATCATATACTAGATAAATCCATCAAAACATGTCATGATTTAAGAGCACCTCCTACAGTTAAGAAAGTTAATCAAACCATGATTGAAACTACTATGGAATGAGTGAAAATAGAAAAAATAAACAATTAAAAAAGGAAAAAGAAGAAAAATAAAAATTTCATAAATAAAAATTACAAAATAAATAATTATAAAAATAAAGGTTATAAATGGAAAAGTTAGAAAAGGTAAAATTAAAAAAAAGAATAGTTAGATAGGCAAAGGTTACAAAGGTAAAAAATTGAAAAGGAAAAGTTACAAAAAAAAAAAATTATAACAAGAGAATTTACAAGGTTGAAAAAATAAAAACATGCTAAGAAATAAAGAGTAGTATAGACACAAATTATATTTATTGATAAAGTAATGCACTTCTGACCATCCACTTATACACACTTAGCTCATGTCTAATTCCATAGTTCTAAACTACAATTCATCTACTTATATGTGGATGGCCCTTAAGTTTTTATAAAATTATAATTTTGAGTATTCGTACTCACCATTTAAAACATCCTAAGATAATTATTTAACTTATTAAAACTTAAAGCTTAGTTATATATTCTTCTTATACAAAGCCACTCCTTTAGGACTATCCTGCTCATCGATAATGTCTAATTCCATTGGCTCCATTATTCTAACAAATAATGAGTAATTGATCAAATTAAAATTCATCAAATGGGTCATCCAGTCTAGATAGAGGCATTATCTAGAGATAAAATAAAATCCTTATTTGTGATTCACAATGACCTTACTCAGCCTCCCAATCGATTACACAGTCACATCCACAATCTTGTATTATTTGTTTTTCAACTAAGACATTCTTCTTTGCCAATTTCATATTTTAGCATATTTGTATATTTATAAATTTAAAAATCAACATATGTGTGATTTATTTATTATCATATATATTATGATTTTACACAATAGTCTATCATAGTTATAATTTAATATCTATTTTTTCCAAATTTTTATTAAACATATTGGTAAACCCGTCTATTGATTGAATATTGCAAACTCTAACCATATATGTTTCTAGGAATTCCTTACTTATTTTTATTATTTCCAATTGATATATTAAGGTTTTTCATATTTGATTATTCTTTGATAGCAACAATATTTCAATTTTTTCTTTCATATTTTATGTAATCTAAGAAAGTTTTTTTGTCTTAGAATAAGTGCTAGATTAAGTGGTACTATGGTTGAGAATACTCAATTTGTTTTGATAAGACATATAATAAGGATAAGAATAAGGGTATATTATAAATTTTAGATATTAATGCATAAATTAAGTATGTATAATTTCATGATTATACATCATAGCATGAAAAATATAACCAAGATAACATTGACTCTCAAGATGAGCATCAAGATGTACTTCCACCTATAGGTGATGAAAACCAAAGCTTAATAAAGTGAAAATTATTAAATTTTTTTTAGAATAAATCCATGAATAACCTCTAAATTATAATACCATTTTTAAAACCTTTTTGGACATAAAAAGTGAAATAATAGATAATAGATTTTATACTTCCACAACTATGGGTTTCTTATCTTTCTTCACATCATTCAATATAAATTTTGTACCCCCATAAACTATGAGGGAAACCCAAGGGTTTAAATAGATCATTATTCCAATTCCAACTCAGTCATTTGAGACACCACCTTTGGTTAGCACACATTTTATTATTTATTCACAATCTATCATGTAGACCATTATAGCTCTACAAACAAAGGTGTTGAAAATAGAACAAAGTGCTTTTCAAATTTATTAGGCACTTGATTCTTAGACTCTATTACATACTCCATTGACTCAAAATATTTAAACATATACTTTATAAATTATTTTTATGATACCTAAGATTACATTATATGGTGGAAAAAATGAACCTAAAAAACATTTGAGAGCATTTCATACATGTCTGGATATGCATCTAATGCTAGGTTGTTGAACAAGTTATTTCTTAAAATTTTAAAACACAATCAATTGGTTTTATGATTTGCCACATTAGTTAGTTCATGTGTTTAATCCTTTGGTATATTTTTTCATTGAAAATTTCTCAATAAACATCATTTAAAATATTGTCTATGCTCAGATTGCTCAAACAAGAATCCAATGAGCCTATCACATCATATGTCTTAAAGTATAAGACCATGTTATCCAAAATGAAAAATCCTATGGTAGATAAGTAATTATAAGAAATCTTAAAATAGAGTTTACTTCCAAATCTCTAGGAATATATTATGTTTAATAATTTTTCATCATTCATAAATTTTTGTCACCAATTAAGGAAAGAGAGGTAAAATTGTTGGCAATGAATAAGCTAAAGTATGCAACCAACCTAGTTTATAATTATCATGGAAAGAATCTAAGTAAGCCACCATATAAAGTGAGGCTAAGTGATAATAAAGATTATTATAAGTAAATAGTTAATTTAGATTTAAAACCTACTCTATGAATTGTATTATCATTGTCACCAAAGAGATAGTTTACCAACTTGCCAAAACCTCCCTACAAAGTGTTACGAAAGTTATTGGATTACAACCTCATATCATTCCATCCCATATAATATGTTGATGTGACTAATAATCTTCCAAAAATATTTGATCAAAATGTTTTTTTGTAAATTTAATAGATCAATAGGGAATATTACCAACATATGCAACAATTTTAGATATCAGATTTAGGATTTGATAGATGAGAACATCAGTTATGTGAGTACATCTACTGAATACTAGGTTGTTGACCAAGTTATTTCCCAAAAGTTTAAAATAATAATACTCAAATGGCTCTATGATTTACCACATTAGTTAGTCCATGCATTAAATCATTTGGAATATTTTTTTAAGCACATTTCTCAATCAACATCAATGAAAATATTTCATATGATTAGATTGCTCATCCCAAGCAAGAATCCAACAAGCCTATCGCATAATATGTCTTAAGGTATAAGATCATGTTATCCAAAATGAAAAATCTTATGGAAGATAAGGAATTTTAAGACATATTAAAGAAGAGTTTGATTCCACCTCTACATGAATCTATTATGTTTAATAAGTTTTCATTATTCATGGATTTATGTCACCTAATTAATGAAAAAAGTTCAAATTATTGGAAATGAATAAGTTAAAGTATGCAAAAACCCAGTTTATAATTATGATGCAAATAATATAAGTCAGCTAACATACAAGGTGATGTAAAGTGATAATAAGAATGATCAAAAGACAATAGTGAATGCATTTTCAAAACATGATCTATGCATTGTATTATCAATGCCACCAAGGAGATAGTTTACCAACTTGCCAAAATATCACTAAAAAGTGTTAATAAAGTTATTATATTTAAACCTCATATCAATCCATCCCATTAAATAGTTTCATGTGAGTAAGCCTCTTCCAAAATGATATGATCAAAACACATTTTGTGAGTTTCATAGAGCACTAAGGCATACTACCAATAGATGCATCAATTTAAGACATAATATTTAGGATTTGATAGATGAGAACATAATTGAGGTGGGTACATCTACTGAATGCTAGATTATTGGCCAAATTATTTTATATAATTTTAAAAAATAATACATAGTCAATTGGTTTTATGATTTACTAATTAGTTAGTTCATGCATTCAATCCTTTGGCAGATTTTTTCATAACACATTTATCAATCATCATCAATGAAATGATTTCATATGCTTATATTTCTTATCTCAAATAAGAATCTAATTATCCTATCACATAATTTGTCTTAAGGTATAATACCATGTTACCCAAAATGAAAAATCCTATGGAAGACAAATAATTTCAAGACATCTTCAAGTAAAGTTTACTTCTACCTCTACATGATCTATTATGTTTAATAATTTTTCATCATTCATGAACTTATGTCACCCAATTAATGAAAGAGAGTTAAAATTATTGGTAATGAATAAGTTAAAGTATACAACAATCTAGGTTCTAATTATGATGAAAATAATTTGAGTAAGCCAACATACAAGGTGAGCTCAAATGATAATGAGAATGATCAAAAGACAATATTGAATGAAGTTTCAGAACTTACTCCACACATTATATTATCAGTGAAACCAAGGAGATATTTTACCAACTTTCTAAAATATCTCTACAAAGTGTTACAAAATTTATTACATTTCAACCTCATATCACTCCATCCCATTAAATAAGTTGATGTAAGTTTCCAAAATAATTTGATCAAAACACTTTTTGTGAATTTCATAGAGAACTAGGGCATACTAACAATAGATACATCAATTTGAAACATAATATTTAAGATATGATAGATGAGAACATCATTGAGGTGAGTACATCTACTAAATGCTAGGTTGTTGACCAAGTTATTTCATATAAGTTTAAAATAATACACACTCAATTGGTTTTATGATTTATCACATTTGTTAGTTTATACGTTTAATCCTTTTTTAGATTTTTTCCTAGCACATTTGTCAATCAAAATCAATGAAATAATTACATATTCTTAGATTTCTCAGATCAAACAAAAATCTAATAGTCCTATCACATAATATTATTAAAGGAATAATACCATGTTATCCCAAATGAAAAATTCTATGTAAGATAAGGAATTTCAAGACATCTTCAAGTAGATTTTGCTTCTATCTCTACATGAATTTATTATGTTTAAGAAGTTTTCATCATTCATGGATTTATGTCACCTAGTTAAGTAAAGAGATGTCAAATTATTATAAATTAAGAAACTAAATTATGCAACTAACCTAGATTCTAATTATCATGCAAATTATTAGAATAAGACACCATAAAAGGTGAGGCCAAATGATAATAATAATGATAAAAATGTAATAATGAATGTAGTTTCAAAACTTACTCCATGCATTTTATTATCAATGCCACCAAGGAGATAATTTACGAACTTTCCAAAATATCCCTAAAAAGTGTTAGAAAGTTATTGGATTACAACCTCATATCATTCCATCCCATTAAATATTTTTATGTGGGTAATCCTCTTCCAAAAGGATTTGATCAAAACGTTTTTTGGAAATTTCATAGAGCACTAGGGCATACTACCAACATATGCATTAATTTGAGACATAATATTCATAATTTGATATATGATAACATCATTGATGTAGGTACATATAATGATAGTAAAAAATCATAATTAGGTGAGAGTAAAACAATGAAGATATTAGTGATCCTTTTCCTAACCATATAGGTATTTAAACAACAAACAAATTAGAAGTGCATTACACATATAATGAACACCCTCCACTAGGTTATTATCACCCTCATATAGAGACTTGACATATTTTTAATGACATCATTGGTACATATCATGTTTTAGTGTCATCTATACCACTTATCACATTCATAGAGCACGAGATAGTGGATGATGTTCTTTGATTTACACTCTGTTAATTATAGATTGCATTGATCATCAACCTATAAAAAGTGTCATGGTTGATAATGATTTAATTGTGAATATGTACACTATCACACTCCTCTCATATTTTAGATACAAATATAATGATATCATTAATAAAACAATAGTAATAAATAGATTCAATGTTCATGTTTATCGTTATATTAGTGAGATCACATCACCACTACAGGTTGGTCTAATATATGTGGCCACCATATTCAAAGTAGTACCTAGTACAAGAATATTTTTTATGTTATTAGAACATCCTTATATTCAATATATTTATGTATTCCCTTGTATAGTACACATATTTTTTAAATATATATTTTCTAATGAGGCTATCATAGGTCATAGTATTCCATATACATAACCCCTAGAACCAAAGGTTATTGTTCTTACACATCAGATTGTAATTGAATAACCTACAAAAGGTTCAAACTATTCAAAACATTAAAAAGTAAGTGATTACCTTTCTATGAATAAATATCCTTAAAAATACACTTTATCAACATTGCATCATAAATTCTAAAGAAACATTCTTTACCCCATCTCCTAGATTGATATTACAAGGCATTAATAGTGTTCCACAAAGAACACCAACATAAATTTATTTTACTCCATGATGGATTCCAAAGAGTCATATAAATAACCATGATAAAAAACATACATAAGATACTAAAACACATTATCATGACAATGGTAATTATTTTTTATATTCATATTAGTTTTTGGATTTTGAGTTGAGATCAATTCCTTCACAATGACATGATACTTTATGTAGACACATAATATTTTAAAATTTTATTATTTATTGATTATTTATTTAATACAAAAATCTATTAATATTTAATTTATTTGAGGGGACACCTTAAATGGTGCACCTATAAAAGTGGTGGTTAGATTGATGGTGCCTCATAAGAGACATTATTTATCTATCATGCTTATATCTAATATACTTCCCTCAAACTTGATCCCCTAAGAAAATCTCCTCCTAATAACCCATAAATGAAAAAAGATTTATATTTTATGAATATATTATCTTGTTTCAATGTAATTTTGTTTTCTTCCCTCTAAATTTCAAACTAGGTCAGCCTAGTTTGACGTAGTCCTAAAGTTACAACATACGCTTCACAACTAAGTCAGCCCTAGTCAACCTAGTTCAAAGTTAAATAGTGAATTTTCAACTACATCAAGGTTGAATGAATGTTTCAGATATAATTAAAATAATGGTTAGGATCATCCATCACTATAAATACAAATCCCATTTCAATCTAATAGAGAGTAATATTCATTTTCTAACTATTATTGCTCACAATTATGCTTAAGTGTACATTTTGATAAACCATTACTTAGATCTTGTCTTGGCAGAATTTTTTTGTCTTGTGGAATCTTGGATTCAATACGATGATTCAATTTTATCCTATATCTTGATTCAACCATTATGATCATTATAACCATAACAATCTCTTGCAAAGCACCATTGACTAAGGGGAGATTATGCTCAACACGTTTACTCAAGGTAAGTATTTTTAACCCTAACTATTTCATTTGATATATAGATATTAAATAATTAATAGATAGAATGGATGTATAACTCCTTGTTTGAATCTCTTCTACACTTATACTTAGTGTGGCTATAAGTTTTTTACAACTTACCATTTCCCGCTTTAGGTAATGTAAGCCCCCATTTGCCTATTATGGTTCCTTACCCTTTTTAGTTTAGTCATCCCACTTATTTGTGTTTATAGATTATAAATAATATATTATATTAATATTATAAGACCTAGTTAGGGTTATTTCATTATATTGATTGCATAGATTCTTTGGAACCCTCTCCATTAATGTTATATTATAAGTGCACCTCTAGCTAGGTTTAACAGATCCATTTGGTCATGCCCCAATGTAACTAAGTAACAATGGGATATTTTTTATTTACCTTATTTGAGTATAAATATATTATTTAAGATAAGTTTTAGTTTAATCTTAATTCATTACATACATTTCAGGGAACTCTATGTGAAATAACCACTAATTTTTATCCTTTAGAAAACCATATTGGTGTAGGTCAATATATTTTTATCTCTCTATATTTTTAATAGATTACCTCATTGCATGAAAATTTGTATATTTTAAATAAAACTACTTCAACATGGGTTGAAAAATTTTTGATCCTCTATGTTTTTCAACAAACTACATCAATGCAAGTTGATCTAGTTTAAATTTTGCATTTATTTTTTAGTCAGCCAAACCCAATCTAGTTTTATTTATTTGGTTTATATTTATATATTTTTTGAAAACTATATCAAATCAAGTAGATCCAGTCTAATTTATGTGTTTTATATTAAACTACATTGATGCAGGTTGATATAATGTTAATTTTATGTTTTTTGAGTAAGATACTCTAACATAAGACAATATAGTTTTTGCACTTAAATTTGCATTATTTTAAGTCAACCAACTACATTGGCCAAGGCCAATCTAGCTCTATACTTCAAGTAACTTTATGTCATATTCAATCGACTCAGTTTGATATAGTTTTGACTTTTAGTCAATTTCATTAAGTAAATTTTACATCAAATTTTGCATTTTGTTTTTAGTAAACAAATAACTATATTGACCCAATCTAATAAAGTTATAAATTCATTCTCTTCCCTTTAAAATTATATTGACCCTAATTGATAGAGTTCTATGTTTTGAATTTGTTTCTAGTAAACTATATCAACCATGTCCGATGTAATTTACTCTATCTATAATGTCTAAATAACTACATTAACATGTGTTGATATAGTTCTATGTTCTTTTATTTTCAGTATAAGCAAGACAAATTAACTTTATTTTTCAATAATTAACAAAACATTTACTTTTAAGTTGTCTTCTATTTATTTCCATTCATTAAAATCTGTAAATTAATTTTTGATATTGATTTTTGACTTTTATTATATCTTTGTTTGGCTTTCCCTAGAAATTATTTTTTGACAATTTTCAAACTACTTAAATATTGGTGTGAAGGGTTATACAGTGTTATTTTTACAACCTATTTATATTATTTATAGACATGATGGTGTGAGGGGATTTCCCCAATAATCATATCCATAATATAGAGATAAACACATAATTTAGTTTCCACGTACCTCATGGTACTTAGGAAACACTTAGGATTTTATTTTTTATTGAACCTAAGGAATCCAAGCATCCATTTGATTTATTAGTTCACCAATTAGTGGTTAGTATTAGGAAGTTACTCTTATCATACCCTTGAAACTAGGTTTAGTGGGTTATGGGTATAATACTTCCTCTATAGTCAATGCTTTGACATATTGATATGACACTATCCAAAAGATAAGCAAGTATCTTTGACAGCCTAAAAATTATTCACATCATTTTAGTACATCTACTTGATCTTCATTTTATAAAAATACTTATAAAAAATAGTTAAATTTATAATTTATTGCTTACTATTATACTTTGTATTGTATACTGTACCAACCAACGTCGATATAATTATGTGATATATGTTCCAACTACATCAACAAGCAAAGATAAAGTTGGTTGTGTGTGAATGGAATACATCAAATAGGTTCAATATAATCTACTATTTTTTCTTTCCTTACGTCTCTATTTATCATACTACATTGACCAGGTCTAACATAATTTATTCATAAATTTTCCCTAAAATTAAATATATTGACTAAGATCGATATAGTTTGTCCTTTATAAATTTTTTTGTGTAACTACATCAACCACAATTGATATAGTATATTTCTTGGTTAGTGTTTCTAATCACTATATGTTCTACTAACTACATCAACCTAGATCGGTCTAGTTTTTTTTTCATTGTAACTACATCAACCATGGTCAATGTACTACTTCTTTTGATCCTTATTTTTATTGACTACATTGAATAGGCTTGATATATTCTATTTTATTTGATAAAATTAATTAAAAAAATACTATATCATGTTAGGTCAATAGCGTACATTTGTTGTAATCAATCACATACCTTATCAATTCTCCAATCCAATTCAACATCATGAAATCACCTATTATAATATTTCTTTATATTCTTATCCTATTTAGATTTTACATGGGTTGTTTTTTCCTACCTAATTTATCCACTAATGATGACCACACTTCATGGTGTAACCAATCCCAATAACCATCTAGATTTATTGATTGCAACATGGTTAAAATTACTCAAAATGATGATTTAGATGATTCCCATATATTCAAAAACCAAGATGATAATACCATCTATGCTTCTAATATGATAGGTAATTTATCCAAACTTCCCTACTTCATCATTAGATTAATTTATAATAGCCTTAAAAACCCCTTATAAGGAATCCTCATATCACTAATATTTGAAATGATTCTCTTACCAAGATTGGGACTTCACCCCATCCTAATAATAAAAATCCACTTATTAAAATAACTCAAATTCTTCCATAAATCATTCAAAAAATGAATGTTATGCAAATAACTAACAACTCCCAAAAGCTAAAAATGAAAAATCATATCTTACAAATATAAATTTGACATACGATCATCTTACCTCAACATAATCATAATTTTTTTCCCCCTTTCTCTTTGAGATGCTAATGGGAATATCATTCCTCAAACTCTTATACATAAAAAAATGCTTTAACATTTTAAAATTGAATGTTTATCTCCCTTTGTTGTATTTATAGATATTGGAAACATTTTTCTAACTATTAAATATGATGGGACTAAGTATCTGGCTCTTTTATTCAATATTTTAGTAATATTTACAAGGAATGCACCCAAGATAATACCTTCGCTACTACTAAATTTCTTGTCAAAACATTTATGGGAGATGATTTAAAATGGTATAACCAAATCTCTCAACATTCCATTTTATAACTAGAATATTTAGTCAATGCTCTAGTTAAGGAATTTCGACACACTGATCTTCTTGAAAATAACCTTGGCCATTCCATCAATGCTAATCAAGTACTTAACAAGTATATTAGTGTAGGCATTTTCCCACTTTTGGTTTTACCTACATTGTTTTTAGTCAACTTGCTTAGGGTTGATAAGGTCATTAGGGGAATACATTTAATGTGTTTTATAATTTTGAGTTGAGTTGTTATCTTTATGGTGACCTAATATTTCACTATATAATGTACCTCCTTTGTAATTTTTTACTAATGAATCAGTTAATGAAAATGATTTTATTCTTGCTCTCACATAATCCTAGGGTTTTATGCAATCTGTGATGTTTAGAGATCTTGGATTCATTCAACATAGAATTAGAGCTCTGAGCTGATGACCATTTTTCCCATTTCTAAAATCCTTGGTGAGATATTTTCATGCATGCATTCTTGGTAGCTTTCTTGATTTTCAATGGTTTCATAGGTTTGGTGGGATTTCATGAAAATCCATAAAAACTATATAGCTTAAGTCTCTAATTACAAAACATATATTGTCATCAGATCTAGAAGGCATTAAAACCTTAAAATCCACTGTAAACATGACCTAGTTTCATGATAATTGATTTCAACTATTTTTAGAGGGTTTTAGGTAATTTTTGGTGGTTTCACATATAGTTGTACCAATAAATTATTGAATCAATAAAAAATAGGTTTTTCTTAAGTTTTTTCAAGTTATCAAATGGGTATTTGCTATTTTTTGAAGGAACCATACCAAATTTGTAGATTTTTAGGTTTTATAGTTTTGACAAAGTTTTCAAACCTTGCAAGAAACTTTGGTGGTTTTTTGGAATTTTGGTGTCAGTAAAATAGACTCCATCAAAAATCTAATGCTTAGTGGAATGTTGAATATGTATAGAGTAGCCATCGAAACCTGACACCTACATAAGCAACCATTAGAACTTGACACTTTTCTAAGTATCCATTGAAATCAAACACCTACTCGAGCAACCATTAGAACCCAACACCTACCCAAACACATGTCATAAATTGACACCTTCTCAAGCAAACATTAAAATCCAACAATGTGCTTGACATATCATCTAATCTTGCCAACTACAAAATTAAACCACAAACTCCAATTGATGTGCATGCACCCTAGGTTGATTACAACCACTATAAAAACATTTGTATGGGTTTTGACCATACATTTTGCACATTGTGATGTCTAGGAGGCTACCAAATTTAATTAGATGAAATATTATACTATTCATTTAAAATTTGGAGCCATTTTTGGATGATGTCACTCTCCCATTAATCACATCAATCAAAATAAGAGGGAACATCCACAAAAGGTCTTATCCCTTGGTCATATAGAAGATAAGCCTCTAGTCATTTCCAAGCAAAGAGTGTTTAAATTTTACTCAAAAAAGGCTTAAGTTAATCTTTGGAAAGTTGATGCATAATTTTTTTTGGGGAAGTTGATTGAAAAAAATTCTGCCACCTTTTTTGCCCAAAATTTTCATGACAGCATATTTTAAAATATGCATATTTTTTGATTGGTAGCTTAGATTTAAGTGTCATATTCTTCAAAAATATTTGTTTTTACATATTGTATGCATTAGAAATAATCTTGAGATCACTAAATATCCCTTAAGATTAACTATTTTACACTCTTGGATGAATTATCAACTAATCTCAATGTCCCTCTAGTTATTTCATACTTATGCACAAATTGTTCAAGATGCATTCTTGATTATGTCCAATATCTATACGATCATGTTTGTATTTGAAACCTTAGGGAGGTTCACTCTAATAGTTATATGGGGTTACTATGTGGTGTTTTAAACTTATTTTTATATATTTATTATTTACCTTTTGAAACATATTTTCCTTCTAAGATATGGATTCAAGTCCAATAAGTCTGCTCACCTTTTAATTACCATGATTAAAAATTCAGAACATAAATCATTTTGTAATCCAAGGGTTACCATAAAATTATAATGGGAATTGAGATTGAACATTCAGTAATAGAAGAAAAAAATGGTTCAATAGTTGTGATAAAGTTTGTGGACTATTGTGTCTTTCTATATCTCCTAATTTACTTTTTTACATAAAATCTACTAAAACACCTACTCAAGTATGGACCACTTTGGGAAGTAGGATGTGATGAGTCGCTATGAGATAGAGAATGAGTTCATCAGTTTAAGCCTAGATGACTATGACACCATTTAAGACTACTTCACCAAGTTTTGACTTGTAAGGTGACAGTTGAAAGATTGTGGAATTGACAAGAAAGATGAACAACTTATTCTATCAATACTATCTAAACTAGGTCCAAAGTATTCTTTATTTGTGTCCATTTTCCACACCATAAAAATTTCTCTTGGATTAACATAAAAGATGCATTATTTATATACATTTGTTGTTGACTTGATTTGGGAACAAGATAAGTTCATACATATGGGTACAGTGAAGGCACCTACCCTTCGGGAAGGCACAGGAGCAGATTTAGAACTTTGGCAAATAACCTGGGTGTCCTCCAATTTTTCTGAAGGGCAAAAAGGGAGAGATACTAGCCCTTGTGGAGGGCACTTGGTTGGCAATAGGACCACAGTGAAAATGCCATAGAGAATTCTTATGCTATGTTTCCTTATCAGCCCAATGATGGATCATACCAGCCTAGTCATGATATCTATGAGCCTAATTATCCTTATCAAGGGTATTATCAAAGCTATGTTGAGCCTCATCAAGTTTATCATGATCCTTATTATCAAGAGCATGACTCTTACCTTCCCTCTGAGCCATATCAGTCTCAAGACCAAATTTCATCTTCCTTATATGGCTATGACGTTACATATGAGTAGTATTGCCTTCAAGAAAAAATGAATGAAATAGAGCTCAAAATACCAGCATATGCAAGAAAGGTTTGTTCTAAATCTCAGTATGAGGAAGTGAATGGGATATTTCAAAATGTGTTCAATGATCTAGAAGAGATAAATGGACTATGTATTCTTGCATTTGAAAAGATGGAGGCTTGGGAAAGGCAGAAAATTGAATTAAACCAATTGTCTACAAAGGGCTATTGTGCTTCTTATTCTCATGAAGTTCTTAACCATGCCTAGTGTGTGCCAAGGGAGCTTCCTAGTTGGAGTCAAAAGCCTATTCAAGAGCCTATTCAAGTGACTATTCATGAGACTAAAACTTCCTAGAGTCCCCTTTCCTCACCAATCATCCCTCAAGCTCAGGCTGTCCAGGAAGACAAGCAGGTTCCAGACTTTGATGAGGTAATGGCTAAGTGGAAGGAATAAAATACATAGGTATTTAAGAGTTTCTCTTTCCCTCCCCTTCAAAACTCCCTAGATAATTCTATTACCCTTAGGATTCCAAAATCTGACCATGATCAACCTCCCATGCTTTATTTTCCCTCTCAAACAAATGAATTTCATCACCCTCTGACCATCCCCCTTACTCAGGAGGATCCTATTCTTTGGAGTATTGAGAAAGAGGTTGTAGCTATAAGTCAAGTTATTGCAAAATGTGTAGACAATGCTTCAGATGTGTTTGAGAAAGAATTTCCTATTGATACTTCACTTGAGGTTGTAATTGAGCATCCAATTATAGCTAAGAGTGAGAAGACTGATCTTGATGTAGATGGACTTCAAGAGGAGATGGTAAAAATTGAAGTCATACATGAGTTACAGGTATCTCCTATTGAGAAGGATCTAGATAGCATGATAGCTGATTTAGCTCAAATAGATCAAAATGAGGAACAAAAAGATGATTGGCAGTTATACCTTAAATATCTATAAGAGATTGAAGAGCTTTGTATGGATATGATGGCTATTAAAGAGCATGTTTATGAAATATTTGATCAAGAATCACCTATTCAAGATCCCAATATAGATTAGGTTGCATACTCAAAGTTCCTTGAAGAGCTGGATGAACTTGCAATAATCAATAAGAAGGATATGGTCACTCAAAAAATTAACATGGTGGTAGATGACAAGCAATCTAAAAAAAATCATGAAGTACCTAGTGAGTTTGTCTTTGTTGGTGACTAGTTTTCTATTGATGACTCATTCAAGAAGATGCTAATACAATTCATAGACAAGGAAAATACCCCATCAAAGGTTATGACTAATAAACATCCTACCTTGTAACTTATATCATCTCTCAGAAGGAGTGAGTTCAAGAATTTCCCATTTTATCTAGGTGGATCATGTTTTATTATGGTTAGCTAGGTTCTTTAGTTGTTTCTACTTTCCTCCAAGTGTTGTTTAAGCATAGTAGTTTGCATCAATTTTATCCAATAAGTGCTTGTTTGCACATTTTGTTCTTAGTTAGTTTTCTACTTTCGTGTCTTTCCCTTCTTATTTTGAAGAAGGAGGTTACTATAGTGATGATCATAGTATATTTTCAATCAAAAATCAGGTTCACCATTTGGGAATTCAAATAGCGTCCATACATGGCCTGGGTTCTCAAGCATAGCAGGTATGTTGAGCTAGTTGAGTCACCATAAATGTTGACAATTCTTCCACAAGTTGGATTGTCTTTTGCCATTTAGAAAGTTCACGTCTCTAGCCAAGGGAAGAAGAATACATTATTTTTGTTAAGGACCTTTGCTACAAAAGGAAGAATTCCTTCAGACTTTTTTCTGAAGGAATGGTTCATTAAACAAGAGAATAACAAATTAGCATAATGTATAAGGTGAAAGGAAGTAATTCCTTCAGACTTTTGTTTGAAGGAATACTTTGGAAAAATCCAAAAGTCCACCCAAGACCCTTTGGAATGGTCATTTTCATTTCTTTTGAAGGGAACCTACCCTTTGAGAAGGCACATGATCAAATTTAGAACCTTGGAAAATAACCTGGGTGTCCTCCTTTTTTTTTTGAAGGGCAAAAAGGGAGAGCTACTAGCCCTTGCAGAGGGCACTTGGTCGGTGATAGGACCATAGTGAAAAGGTTGAAGGGCACATTTTGATGAACAAAGGCATAAAGATATCCTTTAGACTTTTTGTCCGAAGGAATTCCTTTGGAAAAAAAGTTCAAAGGAATTTAGAATACACAAGAAGAGGCCCATAGGAAAAGCTGACGACAAAAAAATTTGAAGGGTTCAAAAAAGTTAAAAGATAAAGACATAAAAGAGACCTTCAGACTTTTATCTGAAGGAATTCCTTCAGACAAAAAGTTTGAAGAAATTTGAAAGATAAGAAAGTCCACAGAAAAACGTTCAAAATAAAGACAAGCAAAAAGAGACCTTCGGACTTTTGTCTGAAGCAATTCCTTCAGACAAAAAGTTTGAAAGAATTCAGAGAAAGGGAAATTGAAAAAAGCCTGAGGAAATAACAGTCGAAGAAAAATTATGAAGGTAAAGGAAGATAATTCTTGTAGACATCT
Source organism: Torreya grandis (assembly GCA_037957365.1). Classification (NCBI taxonomy): domain Eukaryota; kingdom Viridiplantae; phylum Streptophyta; class Pinopsida; order Cupressales; family Taxaceae; genus Torreya; species Torreya grandis. The sequence continues at coordinate 252,837 of JARHVA010000250.1, forward strand.
TGTCTACAAGAAAATGACTTGGCAAAATGAGTAAATAGCAAAGGCAATGGAAACCTGCAGGCTTTTTTTTCGAAGGAATTCCTTCAGATAAAAAGTCTGAAGAAATTCAGACAAGGCCCCTTCAATAAAATCTGAAGGAATTAAGCTGAGACACCCAAAAGTAGTGGTTTTTGAACTGTTCAAAAGAGGAAATAAGAAAATCCCAAAGGAAAAAATGCCAAAGGGTGACATCCCACTAACCATCAAATTATGACCGTGAGAAGTAACCATTGAAACAGGGGAAAAGCTAGAATTTTGAAATCAAGGCCCAATGGAGGAAATATAGACTGGATATAATTATAAAAATACATCTAAATATAGAATCCTCGCCAAAAATAGATAGGAACAGGTAGACCAGAACAGGGTAAAATACATGCAAGTGGGAGCTATTTTTAAACAATGGTCAAAGCTTCAGTTGATTGGCTATTAAAGACCTGTTCATCTCAAGATCATCTCATGCATCCAAGGGTCCAACTCAGCTCCAACCAGAGTTCTAAATTTTAATGATGAGTTGACTGTTATAGATTTAGAGTTGACTAATTGTTAAAATGACACATCCACTAGGAGCTTTCCATGCAAAGGAGAATGATCTCTTTGACCAACTCAGCTACCAAACAGTCAAACTCAGCTAATCTATTCATCCAACTCAGCCTTCCAAACATTCCAACTCAGCATCAAGCAACTCACGTAGAGTTTTAAAATTAACATTGGCATGGATTTCCATGCAAAGAGAGGTGGGTGGTTTATAAAAAAGAGAAGCTTCATGCAAAGACAAAAGAAAACATATTTTATTGAAAGGCCAAGTCAGCCTTGAGTTAACCTAAGTGAATCCTTCTCTTCAAATTTTCTACGCCAATCTTTGGCCTATTGTAATTCTCTATATAATGGCTTTCAGTCTTGATTAAAAATAATCTAATCTCTCTTGGTTAGACTAGACTCTACCATTGGTGAGTTGTGTAACCTCTTCGATTAATATAAGGATTGTACTTTCATATTTCAAGCATTGGCATAGTGTATATTTCATTCAGCAATTTGCATAAGTGGTAGATTTCTCTCCCTTCCCAAATGTTGGTTCATACCTAGTTGCTAGATTATTCTTGTGCAGGTCATGTTAAAGTGTTATTTATGTCTTTTCCTAAAGCTATAAGTGGATGTTAGGTGGCTGTAAAGTGTCTTTTATCATACCTCTCTCCATAATTTTCCCTCATATTTTGGTCATTAGATCAAACCTCTCCATGAAATATTTATGCATAAGTGGTTGATTTAAATCTAAGGTCTTCCTTTTCCCTTGTTTGTTCAGTGTTCAAGGTTCCAAGTCGAGTGGATCAAAATTCTGGTGTATCGCCCCCTTTTAGGCAGGATTTCCTCTTTAAGTTTCCTTCTCCCTTTTCCACGGTAGTCCACAACATAGAGTAGAGATCCTCATCGATACATCATATAGGAACTAGCCTCCTTTAGAGGTTCTTCTCACCATTGAGGTACCCACCCTCATGAGAAGATCCCATTATTTCAGCCAGATAGAGGACTGGACATTTCATGCATGTCTTTGAATCAAGGCGTAGCTCTAGGTTGACAACAGTACCATTGATGTTAACTATGATCAATATTATATAAATTATAAGTATGTGAATGTGGATAAAAGAAGTTATCATCATAATCTCATTCATAAAGATCATTTCACCATACTTACAAAGCCCTCCACCAAGGAAAAAATTATTAAAGATGTTACAATTACTCCTCTATCATATTTAGACCAACCACTAGTGATGAGTCATCCCCACACATGGAACCTCAACCTAGTTCATACATTCCTATAAATAACACCATTTATAATTAGCCTACATCTCATGTTAATTACTCTTCCAAACCTAATTAGAATTTTATAGATGAACTTAAATCTATTCTTGGAAAAATTCCACTCATGGAATTATTCAAAACTTTTACTTATCATCGCAAGTTCCTTATGAAACAACTATAAGATATTGAATAACCCCTATTTAATGATTCTAAGATACCCAATTTATCTTTTGATAATCCCCCACCCACATAATTTCATGCTATTAAAATGATTTCTTATGCCATAAAACCCACCATAGAATCCCCTGAAGATGATATGATTAATGATTAAATTATTTTTTGAGATAATGATCTACCCCTCTTTATTAAAATTAGAATCAATAATTAATTAATCAAAAAATTATTGGTCAAATAAGGTTCAGTAATTAATGAACTACCTCTCTTTGGCTCATCCAACAAATTGGATAATCCAAATAAAACCTTAAAAAAAATTGCCTTACTTTTTATGGATTTGATAAAACCAACCAAAATCTACTTGGTTGTATTTGGCTTCCTTTCATAATTGGATGAAAAACAATTTAAACCAAACTTATGGTCCTTGATCTTCCTTTATCTTATATCATGCTTTTAGGACATCCATGGACTCATCATATGCTAGCTATTTCATCTTTTGGTAGCTGATGTATCAAATTTATCCATAATGGCAATCATTATAAACATTAATAAAATCCAAACCCTTGGAGCATCCAACTTCCAAATTCTAAATATCAATATCACATTCCTAAGATTTCCTATGTTAGTATTTATACTCTACCTAAATTCATTAACATGCATTTTGATTTACATTTCACTCTTGCAGACTCTAACAATGATGAACCCAATAAATTACATAATGCTTATAATACCACTCAATCACCTCCCTATATAATAGAATGGCTCCCTCCTTTGCTTCCATGAGATAACACTATTCCTTTAATTTATGATATTTTTTATAGACCTCCTCCATGAAACACATATGAAGACTCTTACATAGAAGATGATTTCAATTATAATGAATATGGGTAGCCAAATTCTCTCAAGTTCATATAACTATGTCTCCTCATAATTTTAGTAACAAATGTATATCTATAATTGATATATCCCTACTAAAATTGATATATGTACTATTTATCCATCTTATCATGATACCTACATTATAACCCAAGCCTAATCATGAGACTTGAATTTAATGCATTATCAAAAGACCTTAGCTAAAATGCATGCCTTTAACCATGATGTTCATGTCATTCATATATCATCAATTATTGAATTAGAACCTCAAGGTGATGTACCCCATACCAATCCACCTTTAAGTGATAATCCTTATGTTGTCCAAGAAATATTGAAACCTACATCATCTAATGACATTGATCAAATTGATACCATTCAACACACTTTAATAGATATAAACATTGTAGATCAAATTGATAGTTTTCACCCTTATTTTTGTGAAAAGAATCAAATTCACAAGAAATCATTCAAATATGTATTTCGATATGATATATTTTATTATCTCAATACTGAAGGTACCATATCTATTTTTTTACTCAAGAAATTTTCCTTCTCTTCTTGAGAAAGAACATGGGGGCATTTATGGTGGTCATTGTAATTGACACACTACAACCCGCAAATGCCTATGCATGGGATATTCATGGCCTAGTCTTGAAAAATATGCCATTACATTCTCTAGAAAGTGTAATAATTTCCAAATTTATAATTATCTCATTCATTATCCTATGGATAAACTTCAAACCTTGGAATCTCCTTGGCCATTTTCTATGTGGAGATTAGATCTCATTGGAAAATTACCTAGATCAAAAAATAGCCATGTCTTCATCATTACTACCACTGAATATTTTACCAAGTGGGTTGAAGTTATTCCTATTGTAAATTTTACTAGCATCACTATCTAAAAACTCATTCTTAATCAAATAATATTTTGTTTCAGGATTCCTCACACCATCATTTCTTACAATTATAGGAATTTTTAAAAAAAAGACATGAAACAAATATGTGCAAAATTAAAAATCTCATAAATTTTTTCCACACCATATCATCCTCAATGTAATGGTCAATCTCAAGCCACTTAAAAAATCCTTAACATGATCTTGAAAAATCATATTAGAGGTTTTCACTTTGACTAGCATGTCAAGTTTTATATTTCACTTTGGGTTTATCGTACTAGCATTCATAATATGATTAAGGAAAATCTCTTCTCATTAATATATGGTTTCAAAGCTATATTAACATTGTAAGTTGAGTTACCTTATGCATTTATCTTCATGACATCATTCTTGATAAATATCTTTGTGAAGCCCATCTTTATGCCTTAGATTTCATTGATGAGTGATTTATGGGTGAATTACAACATAATCACTAATACAAAGCTCACATTGATAAACAAAATAAAAAGAAAAAGCCAAAGTCTATACTTTCAATATTTAAAAACTAGTGTTTAAGTTGTATTACACCCATAATAAAAAAGGAAATTATTCCCAAAAATGGCGAGGTCCTTACCTATTCAAACACATTCTTGGACCTACTACTTAAATATTACAAACGAATGAAGGACACAACTTCAAATAATCAACTATTGCTCAGATTTTGAAGAAATACTTTACTTAATTACTTTTTATTTACATATTAATCTCATAATCATGATTTAATGGCATGTTTGTACTTAGTATTATAAATAATAAAGAACTAACATTTCTTTCTAATCTTACTTAGACTTTCCATTGTCTAACATAGCATTGGATTCACTTTTTTGTACACCAATGGGATTCCCTCTTTATACATTAGCCATAGTTACTAGTTTTTATTCCTTTAGCCCTTTTGTATTTTTAACACCGCTTGGTTTTCAGTTTGTCAATTTGCATTGTAATACTTCAGGTAGGATCTGACAATTCCTCATAAGCACCCATTTTTTTGTTCAATCAAATTTAGTATTTTCAAGTCTTTTTCCTTTATCATCAATTTATGTACCTTTTTGGCATATATTACACCTCTCAATTTTTTAGTTTGTGAGTTACATTGTAAGACATTGGATAAAACTAGGCCTTCCTCACAAATTCTTCTAATTTCACTTCATATTTTTTTTGCTCCCTACATAAGATATATATCTTCCCTACAAGCTAAGACAATGATCAAGAGTTGTGTTTTCATATAATTAAAGTTTATTGTATTATTTTGTCATAAAATCTTAATAGTATATTATCATGTCTTATTTTACATACACCATTTCTCATGATGATGATTCATACCTACCTATCATTTTACTATGTTCATTACAAACATTTTTATTTAATCAGGGAAACCAAGTGTTCTATGTTCATTTCCATCATCTCTCCTAATCCACATCACTTTGGGCACACCAAGGTTGGTTTTGAGATTGAACTTTCTTCTAATTTACAAGTATAGGAGTCTTAAATACCATGGTTTTTAGGTTCTATTCTCTATACACCAAGTGTAAGTTCTCTTGTGATAATTATTTTTAGCACCCATGCTTGGTTTTCTAATTCCATATGGAAGAGGAATCATAAAATACAAAATATTTAAAAGTCATATTATACAATTAAAACCACTAATTAAAAGGAAAATATAATATTAAAATTTAGATTACACTCAAATACATGATTTTTATTTGGCACATATCCTATCCTAGTAGAATGTCAAACTCCATATTTGGCCTCATGATAGAGCCAAGGTCATTGGAATGTGTTAGGATAGTAGATTAGGGTAGGTTTTCATTATATTACAATATAGTTCAACCTATTTTCTCATGAAAGTACCTAGTATTTGTAGTATATTGATGAATTTTAAGGGGTCTTAAGGAATGGGAACACAATGTGAGAGGGTAGGTCCATTTTAATTTTCATGAATACCAACCTTCATGGGATGATACTTATACTTCACTAGTTATCCCATGCTTGCATGGTTTGGTCAATTTATCTAAATTCATTGATGTCAAAAGTTTCTTAGTCTCTCCAACTTGATTTGAATGTCTTATTTGTAATAAAGATTATGCTTTCACCTTGGAACTATCCTCTTTCACCCACTACCCATTTCAATTCCTCCTTGATACGAAAGTTTGTTTTAAAATATTTTTCTAATTTTTATGCTTCATATTCTCCATCTCTTTTTGACATGGTCAGAATATGAAAATTTTAGTTTATTTATCATTAGAATAAAATATCCATATTTGAGTTTTGGTGAGATGCTTTATTGTCCATTGGCTTATCTTTATCATATCTCCATTTGTTATTTTTGGGACCTTGAGTTTTCTACTCACCTTTTTGAGGGCCAATTCATCCTATTTCTCTAATTACCTTCTGTTTTTCCATATTTGATTGAGTATGGATTATTACTTCTCTTTCATTGATGTTGTTTACATGTCTATTTTTTCCATATTTTTCTGAGTTTGTATTTTTATTTCAAAATTATTTTTATTGCATTATTAAATTACATGATTCCTTAGTTTGATTTGAATTTTTGATTTTCATACCTTGGATACATGTCTCTATTTTTCATTCATTAGTAACCTGGGATTTTTGGTTACCCAATAGTCCATTTCTTATATCATTTATCTTATACTTTTGGTTAAAACCTATAATTTTTCATCTTGACTTAAAAATTTAACAAGTACATTAATTTTTTTTATAAATTTTTCCATTTACTTAGACATTGTTGTGATTATTTGGTTTACTCTCTAGCCTTGTATCCCTATGGTTTGTCCAAAGCAATTACTGGGCCCTCTATGATCAAGACTATAAATACAAAATGTGATCATTCAATGATAAAGGTAATTAAAGGTATGTTTATGGTACTTTCATTTATTTCACTTATAGAATTTCTTTCATAATTCAATTTTGAGTTATCTCAATTAGTGTGTTTTTATTTTCTTCCTCAAAACACCATCCCATATTACACTCTAGCAACATGTGATGAGATTTAAGTGGGGTATATGTATACACATAATATTTTAAAGCTTTATCATTTATTTATTATTTCTCTCTTGTAACAAACTTTTGATCTTCAATCTCTCTAAGTGCATGATTCAAAGGGTGTAATAGAAGGGGTGGGCAGATTGATGGTGCTTCACAAGAGACATTATTATTTATCTATCATTATTATATCCACTATACTTCACCCAAACTTATTCCCCTAATCAATATTTCTCATAATATCCCATAATTAAAAAAAAACCTAATTTTTATGACTATATTGGCCCAAGTTGATGAAGTATTTTTTGCTTCCCTCAAAATTTAAAACTAGGTCAACCTAGGTCGACATAGTCTGAAAGTTAAGACATATGATTCACACCTAAGTCAACCCTGGTTAACCTAGTTCAAGATTAAATGGTAAATTTTAAACTAGATCTAGGTTGGTCAATGGTATTAGATAAAATTTTAGGAAGGGTTAGGATCATCCATAACCATAAATATAAGGCCCATTTCAATCCAATAGAGAGGAACATTCATTTTCACACTTTTATTACTTGTAATTCTATTTAAGACTACATTTGGAGAATCTATTCCTTAGATATTATCTTCGAGGGAAAATATTGTCTCGTGGAGTCTTGGATGAAATAGGAGTCCTTTTTATCCTAGAGATTGATTCAACCATTGTGATCTTAAAAACCACACCAATCTCTTCCAAATCACCATTAACCAATGGGGAGATTGAGACTCAACTTTTTTACTCAAGATAAGTATTTATAACCCTATCTCTTTCATTTGAAAGATATTGTATAATTAAAACTTGAATGGATGTATAAATCATTGTTTAAATCTCCTCTTCACTCAGTGTGGCTATAGGGTTTTTTGAACTTGCCATTTTCACTTTAGGTAACTTAGGCCCCCATTTGCATACTATGGTTCCTTACCCTATTGAGTTTAATCATCCCCGTTATTTATGTTTCTATCTAAACAATACTATATTAGATTAATATTAGAAGACCTAGTTAGGTTTATTCCATTATATTGATTGCCTAGATGCCTTGGAACCCTATCTACTACCATTATGTTATAAGTTCTCCTCTATCTAGGTTTAGTAGATCCATTTGGTCATGCACTAATATAAATTAGTGCCAATGAGCTCTATTTAATTTACCTTATTAAAATATGGATCTCTTAAATATAATAAGTTACATTTCAATCCTAGTTCATTTCATACACATTCTATTTGCGAGAGGTCATCCTTCCTTTGCTAGATATAATGCCTATTAATTATGAGGCTCTTATGGGAGTTATTGATTAGTATCTTCCTTTTCATTTCATATATTCAAAAAATATAGTAAAATAGAATATTCTAGATAATTCTAAAAACTAGAACCTATACATGTTATGTCTAGTTCATTTACATTAGTTGATTTTTTATTCAGTATATGCAGTACTTCTCTATATCTAGTTTTATATCAAATATTTTCACAACTGAATTTGAGTGAGTTGTATAATATACAGGTTATAACTTCTAGATGTAGTTATAAGTGGTGATCATATCTCAAATATATAAATATTACACAAATAAAATTGTGCCTTCTTAAACAATCATTCACCGCACTCTCATTTGATTCTATCGGACTTGTTCCATTGAACACAAGGTATACTTTTTCAGATTTTAACTAGTCATGCACCCTCTACAACTTGTTGGCATCTTATCAAGTTCACTAGGGGTATCCTTTCACATAGATTTTATTATTCTATGACTACCCTTATTGTTCCTACTTCAGTACATGACAATGCAGGGTTATTTGATAACTTAATTTCACATTGATATATTAATTGGATACTTAAGATTATAAATTTAATAATGTTACAAATTTATTATATAGATCAACTTCACTTATTCATGCATGTTTTTTGTGTTTGTTTTCTTACTTCATGTCTTGTGTGTACTCATCTTGTTTAGATTATCGATAATTGAACATATCCATGATTATATGTCTAAGACTTATTATGTAATTTTATACATGTGAGTGACATTTTAACATGTCCCTTGTATGTGTCTCCTTGGACCTCTTGAAAATTTTATGTGCTTTTTCATGTACACTTTGTGTGTGTACATCATAGCCATGACTCTTGTTTGCTCACTTTGTTATGTTTTTTGATGCCATAATAGACATCATGCATTTTACCAACTTTTTGATGACATGATGAATATCATGCATCCTCCACAATTTTATCTATATTATTTTCAAATTCCCAATATAGTATCATTGTTCACTTCATGCTTAATTATTAAAATTTTTCTTGACATGAAACTATGTATGGTTGGTTCTATATGCATCTTACATTAATATATTTCTCAATTTATCTATAATGAGGCCATGATATCTAATTATATTAATATTAATCCACATTTAAATATTTTTTATAACATCATTCACATAAAATTTTTTTTGAGCTAAGTTATTACATAGGATTCACAACTCACCTCAAAATAGGGGGCATATATAGTGTCTTGTCTTAGAGGCTAAGTTGAAATGGTTCATTGCATTGATAGTAAAATACCATTTTTTCTCAGTTGATCATAAGTCATACCTAAAATTTTCTCAAAAATTATGTTTTTAGATAACAACACTAAATTTAGACAAGGCCATAGGTCAGCCACGTCCAAATTAGTGCATTATCATCCCAAGAGTTAGAAATCATTATTTTTCATTATTTCTTAGAACAATTGTCTATTATAGGATAATTTTCAATAGGTATCTAGAATCATTTTAGATGAATACTCAAGTTTTGTCTCATATTTATGGCATCATGTGTGGCATGTGTTTTAGGTTATCACATGTTTTTGCTTAGAAAATCACTTGATACTACTTAGTTATAAAATATATATACACCCAGATGTCAAATTGGGGCATGTACATGCAATATCACCACCTCCTCACTCAATTTCACACTAATTTTCATATAAGGAATGAAAATACATGTAATTATCTATTTTATATACACTAGAATTTGATCATGATATTTCTTGCATTAATTTTTCACCAAAAATTAAATTTTATTCCATCTACAATGGTTGATTCAATTTTTTTCACTAGAATGATCTATTAGAATTCTTAAAGGTATTCCAAGATACTATATTACATTAGGTATGAAATTATGGAGTCAATCACACATTGAGTTATTAATCACACTCTATTTCCAATGAAGATTGGGGTATGAACAGTCCAATGCAAATGTTTCAATGGAGAAATATCTAAGGGTCCTACCCTCTATAGCCACCAAATTTGCACTAGAAAACAAAAAAATTGCATACCCAAACATGTGTATTTGTTATTATTATTTGGTCTATAATTTTCTTGTCTTTATTTTTGGATGCTTATTCTAAATAAGGACTAATTCATACATGTTTCATTGCATGTTTGCATGAAGCACAACTCAGTATATGGCCCACATTCAAGATTGTTATTCACAGGTAAGCTCATGCATAAAACTCTTTATTTTACTCTAGTATTTTCACTTTGTTACATTAATATAATTAAAGGAGACCAAATGCAGACACACAAATTAACTTGTATTGCTAAAATAATGCATTTTGACCATCTTCTTACACACTTAGTTCATGCCCAATTTCATGGTTCTAAACCATGTTTCCATTAATTCTATGTGGGTAACCCTTAAATTTTAATCAAATTATGATTTTAAATATTCCTATTCACCATTCCAAACAACCTAAGCTCATCCACTAATTAAAACTTCCATATTAATTACTTATGCTTCCTATATAAGGATGTTCCTATAGGACTATCACATTCACCATTAGTGTCTCATTCCATCAATTGGGTCCTCACGCCAAATAATGGATAATTGATCAAATTAAAATTCACCTAATGGATCATCCATAACTTTTCATAAGTCTCACTTGATGAATTTCCAAAATACTACTATAAATCTACATTTTATTACCATTATTCACTAGAGGTTGATATGATTGAAAATCACTAGAATATCTAATAGAACATTGAGAGGAAAATAACTATTCTTCTTGATTCTAATTCCACACAACCCAAATAGCCATGATCTATGTCTATATACATCTCCAAGGTCACATGCCATTGTTGAAACACATAATTACACAAGTATTGCACCAATGAATAATATTACACCAATATTTCACACACACTAGCATAATATGATAAAACTACATGGAATTTGATCCATCTTAAAAGAATTGGTATGTAGGTAGCACTCAACACAAGGGGTGTTGAGATCAAGCATAGCTTTAACCACTAAACCCCTTTTCCCATTCATTATATTTTTTCCTCATTATCTATTAAGTTAAGGTTCTAGGTGATATAGAAGATACTTAGTGGCTTCTATGATAGATCAAGAAACAAAAAATACATACATAGGTCTAATAACTCATGTCACACCTATCATATTTCAAAAATATGGAAAAACCCTGTCGAACATCAATATGTCTTACAAACACCATCATGGTGTGCCCTAGTCTCGATAAAGTGGTCTTGTCTAAAGATACAATCAAAGCCCTTTTCATTATTCCCAATGACCTTACTTAACCTCCTAGTCAATTAAACAACCACAATCATAGTCCTACATTGTCTAAATTCTAGCCAAGTCATTATTCTTTAGTTCTTTCCCCTGTTAGCATATTTATATATTTAATAAGTTTAAAATCAACATATTTTTGATTTATTGCTCATCATATATATTCTAATTTTACTCAGTTGTTTGTATAATTAGGATTCAGTATGTATTTATCTTAATTTTTTATAAAACACATACTTAAGAGTAATTTTCTCAAGAAGGAAGTTAAAAATTAAGATATACCTTAAAATATCAATATTACGAGCACTAGGTCCAAGGAGGTAACTACAAAACCTTATTCATATCAAGAAATTTACACTATCACCAATCACATAGATTGAAATTAATGTACTAAAGTTATGATTATGGAATATCAAAAAAAAAATTGTACTACACCAATTATTTTATCTCTTGGATATAACCTTCAACACATAGATTAGAGTATTGCCTCTAAAACATGTGTGGGATCAATCGAGTTGACAATAATGTCTACTTCACAAGTGTTTAATCTTACATTCAACATTCTTCTTGATATAGGTTCATATAATGTTGTGCTTATATATTCAAGGTTAAAGTCAATAGGGGTAATGATTGATAAAAACAAAGGTTGCATTATGATTGATCATGATGTTTAGGCTAATACCATTTCAAGAGAAGTAAAATATTTGGACAAAGAAAAAAATATTGAATCTATTTATTAGATTACTAATAAAGATACAAAAGATGATATAATTGATTAAAAAAATTCCAATTCCCCTTGTATATTTTCTTCTACGTGTGAAATATAATTAAGGTAGTGTAAATCATGCCAATGTGATTTTCCTATCATTACATTATCACAGTTGTAACATCAAGATTTAATTACTCATGAGGATCCATATTATGCACATTTAATAATTCTAAATGGTTGGAGTGATACCATATATTATTTCACCACACAATCTATTGTAAATATCCTCTTATATTTCTCATCCACTATTATTATGTATCTTGACACACATGTTCTCATATGAATTATATTGACCATTTTTATATCCCTTGGTTTTTTTCATGTGACCCTTACCTCTTAATAATTATCCTAATATAGAAATCCATGACACTTATCCTATAATTATTCTAGTGCACATCCTTGTGTAATTATACTTGACCACTTTTATATTCTAACTACATATACTTGCTATGACTTTCGTTGAGGTTAAACAATCACATACACTTATATCTACATATTACATAAACACACATTGATTCTTTCCCATTAGGGGCATACAAATCCTTATCTCCACATAAGATATTGAGTTACATTATTTTAATACACATATATTGGGGTCATAATTCTTTCTTTCACTTCCTCCACATTCCCATGCTATTACATCGAGTGCACACTATGACCTCACACACATTTTAGATTTTTTGGATCCCTGCAATTATTCTATTTAAGAAGCCTTGATATTTGCTCTTGATTATTTGTGTTAAGATAAATTTAAAAAAATCAATAATATACAAAAATATTTAAATTATTTAAAAAATATAAAATCATGACCTAAGCATGACTTATGATTACACTAATTACCTTTTTTATTTATCGCATCAAATAGATCAAATATCATTTTCATACACATGTGTTTCATAGTATAAGATGGTGATGCAGGACATACAAGTTCATATGGACATAGGGATGTTTAAAATTCCTCTACCCAATGTTAATGTTGATAGTTGGGGCATCTCATTCCACATGTTTCACTAGTTATATTCTTCTATGACCTCTTTATAATATTGAGCAATAAAGATTGATTACACATGTATTTATAGCTACTAATATATTACACAGTGTTACATGGATACATTATTATACTATGATTCGAAATTGATATATGGATGGTATAGAATAGTCTTAACTGGTTATATGCTTCATTGATGTTGTTACTCTCTTACACGATATGTTACTTTGTTCTTTTCAATTTTGTGCAACACTTGGCCTTATTCAATGCTAAATATTTATGTCCCTTATTTTTGTCCCTTGTTTGTGGCCCTTGGCATTTTTTGTTGTGACATATTCATGTCCCTTGTATGCATCCCTTGGCCTTATGTGTGAAAGTAAATCTTGAGCTTGTTAATATTTATGACATTGAGTAATGACATAATACATATCATGCACTATTACTGCATATTCTTATTTAGTTATCCTTCTAATGTGTGCTTCATTCATACATATATCTATACATAACACGTATATTCCATGAATTACATATGTTACATACATTAATTGATTTACATATACATTACTATATTTAAATACTCTCCAAATGTTCACATGATTATACATGATGTTATATTTATACATGACATGGTATATTTCGCTCTTCTTTTGAGATGAGTAACTTACAAGACACATCGATTATCTCAAAATTGGGACATTATAGTGGGATTTTTATAGATACATAATCCTCCATGAATAGAATATCAAATCATATTATATATTTCAAAGAGTAAGAATGGTTCAGATATTAGATAGTTTAGTTACATGATAAATATTAGTACCTATGTATAGATTATGGGGGCATATTTCATTCATATGAACTCACTTTATATAGAATTGATTTTAGATTAATACACACTTGGGTGCATATGCATGGGTATATGTACACAATTTATAAGAAAATGAATTACAAGTTTCCATATACACATACTTTTGATATACAAGTTTTGAGATTCAACATATAGATGTATAACATTTTATATTAGTTGATACAAAATCATGAGGCATGGTATTGGTTCATGCACATATACACACTTTCATATTCATGGGGCATGATAATGGTTAATGCAAATACACAATAATACATTATACAAGTTGAATGACAAATGCTTGTCATTCCACTTCACACAAATAAAATATGTCATCATAATGGGTGAATGAACATTATTCAACATATTTAGATCACACATTTATTTTATATGGAATAGTTTATTCATGTTTTCTATGGATAATGTATGTTGAAGTTAAAATATTATCAAATACCATGCCATTACTTATAGCAAACCCATCATGTGGTTTCCATTTTTTTTATTCATGTAATTATTTGGCTAGTACATTGCATAATTATCCCCACATTTATGAGGGTTAGGTATTTTGTCTTCCCAACCCAAGGAATAGTTACAAAAATCTAGGGCATAATCACCTAAAATTTCATTTTGATTTGATAAGGAAGCATAATTTCTCCATGGTTCAACAAGAAGAACCAATCTCCAAGTGCTTTAGTAAAAAACACCCTTCTTCAATATTTCAACAAGGAAGCATCATCTCCAACAAGTTGTAAGGGAAACATGGTTTTCAACAACACACATGTGAACTCCTTTATATTTAATTTTCAAATTTAAAACATAGATGTCAAATGTCAATCCATAGACATTAAATACTACAATTAGAGATTTCTATTAAAGACAAAATTTATTGTACACACTTAGGTTTACCTTTTCCTTTTATTCTATAAATTATACTAATAGAATAAAAGGGATAATTTTTATGTACTTAAATATGGTATTAGGTACTTAAAAATGATAATCTTGACATAAATTTACCATGCGTAACTTGTATGCAAAAATATGGTCCAAACTTGCCATTCTCTCATACCTACATGATACCTTATGAAATTGATCCTTTCATTCTATTGTTAAACACCTCCAAGAATCTCTTTGTTTA
The DNA here is from genome assembly GCA_037957365.1 of Torreya grandis. Lineage (NCBI taxonomy): Eukaryota > Viridiplantae > Streptophyta > Pinopsida > Cupressales > Taxaceae > Torreya > Torreya grandis. Next base: position 267,969 of record JARHVA010000250.1, read on the forward strand.
TTTCAAACTTGCATATTATCCTACATAAAATATCTATGCCTTTATTTCAAGGCTATTTTTCATGGGTAACTAATGTCAAATTGGGTTAGTATCACCAGTTGATACTAACTTAATCCTAATAGTACCATCCTTCTCCAAAAAATAACTAATTTATATAAATAATTTTTTTCTTAGGGTCAAATCATCTGCATATCGTGTTGATGGAGTGGTAAATTTACTAATTGGAATCATATATACAAATTAAATCCTCTCTTGATAGGTGAATTAGAACTTTTTTGGTACACATTTATACACTATGGCACATTAAGAAAATCTACCCTATTCTTATAAAATTAAAGATTAACCACTAGGAGTATTCACAATCCAAGTTTGAAGCATACTAAAACTAAGTCAAAGTAAGTATTTTCAAGTATGTAATCCAAATCACTAATTTCATTCATATAACAAAGGAGCATAATTGTACAATCACACTAGGTGGGAGAATTAAATATGGTCTAAATTATGTCTTTAGAGTATCAAAATGTAAGAAATAATCAATCATCAAACAATTTTGATTGGGGTTAGCTTATCCCATTACACTTTCATGGTTTTTTTAAAGTTTTTATCCCTCACAAGAACATATGATTTCAAGGTGAAGTAGGCTTATTTATAAATTTGTGAACATCATTAGGGTTTGGCATTACACATATATAATTTTTAGAGATAGATAAATGTGACTATATAATAATAGAACCTATTTTTAGCATATGTCACTACTATAAAACAAGGTCAATATCGACAATCGATAATTACCCATATCTGATAGAATTGACCTTGTATAGATAGAAACTAATTATTAAACCTGATGAATCATATGCATAATTTAGTTTTTTTACACTACTATAATACATTAACAATCTGACAATCAACCAAAAATGATAAGTACTCATCTTTTTTTTTACATATTATATTTTGTATATGCATATTGTTATATCATTTTAATTAATTTTAATATTTTATAATCAGATGTATGCTTGAATGTTATATTTAGTAATTTGAATTACATACAATTTTTTATCCTATTAGGGTTTTTTAAACCAAATTAGGTTAAAACAACTCTAAGAAAATCAAGCCACACGTAGTTTTCCCACCTATTATGATTTTTCATTATGATATTTTGCTATATGAATGTAACTAATGATTTTGTTTTGATACTTGAAAACACTTACTTTGATTTGGATTTCTTATGCTTCAAACTTGGTTATGGGTTCCTCCTAGTGATTAATTCACAAATTGGAAGGAATAGTGTATTTTTTATCAATGTGTAAGAGTGTATATATGTGTTCAGATAAGTTCTAAGTCCCTTATCAAGTGAGGCATTGACATACATATAAATATATGAGTCCAATTGGGTAATTTATCACGTTACCAAAACTTTAAGAAGATGGGTTGAACCTAAGAAAATATTTGATTTTAAAAATTAGTCATTGTTGGGAGAGAGTCACTATCATCATGTGTAGGTTAGTATTGATTGAAAATATTGACCCATTTTAATGATAGTGACCCATATACAAGAGCACTAAACTGATCATCTATAAATGTCTATACAAGATAGTATGCATATTTGACATAAACTACATGGTCTTTGTAGGTGTTTGACTTCAAACAAAGAGGGTAAACCTCATAAGGTAGCATGTAGGTATGAGAAAATGGAGGGTTAAGCCCATACTCGTGCATACAAGTTATGTGTATTAAATGTATATCAATATTATCATTTCCAAGCACTTAATACTAGATTTTAGTATCTACAGTAATGATAATTTTTATATAAATTAAATTATCAATCTTGTCATTGTCAATAAGTTAATACCAAATTTAATTATCTACAATAATGAAGCTTTGTAGTGTCAAGCACTTAATAACATATTTTAACATCTATAGTAATGATAATTTTTTTTATAAATTAAATTATCAATGTCTAAGTCATTATAATTGATATGTCACCAAATAAATAAATGTTAAAAATTAATAAAAAATTAAGTTTTGTGTGTTATCAAACCATATGCAAATATGTTTTAAAAGCAAGAATTATTCTTATATGGTACATGCTAATTAGAATCATTACTAGCAGTTGACACAATTTGATGAACTATCTAAATTGTGTTGACTATCCCATAAAAATTCAAGAAAATGGAAAGCCATAAATTATGTATATATATATTTTTAATAATGTGTGTGATACTTTAGTTGTCTCAATAATCATTTAAAAAGAATTGACATCATCGCATGGCTTGACAAAATAATAAGAACTTATGCCATTTTTTATTTAAGAAATGAATCATAAATAGCAAATAGATCTTATTACCTATTTTTATTCAAAAAAATAATAAAATAATATCAGCATAGTTTACAAAGCTTGAATATTTATTTTATTTGAATAGATCACGACTCACTGTATAACCTTTAGGGTTTTTATTTTACTTATTGGACTCATTTTACATTTATTAAGAAACTATATGAATGGATAAGCATGAGGATGTATGCAATAGACACACAATCATGCAAGGTAATAATACAATTTTCATTGAATAAAAATGATGAGTAGGCAAAAGGGTTACACATAGGAAGGATGATGCAAATTGCACCAATTAGAAAAGAACTTTTTTTTGAATTAAAGATAGGTTGTAATAAAACAAAAAGAAAATCAAAGAAATATGGATCCAACAAGTGGTGAGGACTAAGGTCACTACCATGCATATGATTAGGGATCGATCTAAGTTGGGAAGCACATGTTGATTAATACGTGCAAGAAATGAACATGTGTAATAATGGTTGAAACAATTATATAGGTGGAATTTGATTTAATACCAGTTAATAGAGGTAATAAGATCCTATAAAATTCTAAATAAACCCCTCAACCTCTCATTTGACATACTTTTAACTTAGATCTAGATCCATTAGTCATTTTAAAAGAGAAGATAAATTCAAGACCAAACTTAGGTTTTAGGAATGGAATGAGCTTTGCGGGAAATTTTTTTATGTTATATATGAGGGGTAACTTGAATTATTAAGTGCATCTTATTAATTCAGGTCATGTACATGATGTTGTACTTTGTATGCTGATGAGTAATGTGAATGAAAGGAATTTTTCGAATACGAGTCATTTTTTTTATATTACTTTCTTTAGCTAAATGATAAGGTTTGAATGTGTTTTTGTTTCATGTGTGTGATATATTTATATCTTCTTATATAAATGGGGGTTTTAGTGTGCTATTATTGCACATTGAGTGAATGCTTAAATATTAAAGATTTAGTGATATGCCTACTGTATTATAATTATTTTCCATTTATTTCATGTGATATGGTCCATGTAAGACAAGGTGAAAGATCATTAAAAATCAAAACATTAATCAATGATAATTTATTTCATGTAATATTATTTATCATATTAAATGTGTAATATTTATGTTTTTATACTGATTTAATAATTATATTTTTAAAATAAATAATTTAAAATTATAATTTCCAATAAAACTATTCATAATATCAAATAATTTTATGCTTAATCAATTTTAAAATACAAAGTGACAATATAAATACTTTTTAATTTTAATATAAATTAGATAAAAATAAACATATTAATTAACTAATTAGTTATGATATACTTTTTTATAAAAATAATATAAATTCACAATTAATGAGTCCCATTTATTTAAAATATTCTTGGATATTGAAGAAGAAATAATAAGACCTATTCATTTAGAATATAAAAATTGGGAGATAGATAATCCCAAATCCTTAATATGTCCCATAGATTTGAAATGCTCCTTCAAACTCAATAATAATATTATCTTAGGGGAATATTATTTTTATATAAAGATGTTTGGATAAGAAATTGAGTTTGATTATCCTTTCCAAGTAAAAACCCCAAAACATTGGCCCCAAATAAGAGAGTAGCCTTGACTCTAAGGGAATATTATTTTCATGTGAAGATGTTTGGATAATAAATTGAGTTTAATTATCCTTTTCAAGTAAAATCCCCAAAACATCAACCCCAAATAAGAGAGTAACCTTGAATGGTGAATGAGATAAAAATTTACTTTTTTTTTGATATCCTAAAATTGAAGGGCGGTGAGAAATTGATGCTTTTTATTAAGGATCAAATTTAAAATTGATGACAAAATGAAGTGTATACTAGTAAAAAAAACCCTTAATTATATATATGAATATGCCATCTCAACCATTTCACCTTTATATTTGATAAATAATAAGTTTTAAATGTCATACATTTTGTTATCCCAAGATTTACTTTAAAATCATGTGTATATCACAAAAGGCTACTAAGATATCTAGTTATTTTTAGAGACCTCTTTAATAATGGAAAATCAAAATATATTATGTGAATGGATAATAATAGGAATAAAAAATCCAAATAAACAGAAATAAATAATGTACAAGATACTTTACATTTTTCTTTCTAACTCATTTACATACAACCAAATGGTGTTAAAGATAGAAAAACTCTATTTGACCATTAGAGTGACTTGTATCCCTCATATTTATATTTTCACTTTCCCAATAATCAATGGAATCTATAGATTATATTGATATATGTGACATGTCACTAAACTTTATACATGTATTTGGCTAGACCTTTTTGAGTCCATCACCTAAAATACCTTGTCAATTCCCTTCGCCATCATCACCTAGCTCAATTTTAAATATTTTACAAATTTCATGTTATATATGGATTTTCCCTCCTCCACTACTTCACCATTACTTAGGCTCACCATGAAATAAAATTTCTCCTCTTGACATAGTTCATTGCCATGTCATATGAAGGAGCATATGCCACCTCATTTTCCATCATCACTTCTACCAAAAAATATCATATTATTATTACTTCATCTTGTGTGCATAAAATTTAAAATGGTGTCAATGGTCATGGGTTTGGATTAAGGTATACAATTTAATTTATACTCTTTCATTTTATCAAACCCTATTTTACCAAAACATCAAGTCGCAATTTTTAATAAAAAATTATTAAGTCACACCTCTCTTGACATAACTTTCATCTTGAATTTTTTTTTAATATTTAATTTACCAATAATAAACACATATGATATCATCACAAATAATATCACTATTAAATTTGAAAGATATTAAGTCTTTAACTTATCAATGAGAAAGTGTTAAGGAATAATATTACAACCTTGTAAAAGTTCAAAAAATAATAATATATTTTGCATCCATTTGTAAGTCCCTACTTTTGGGTTGAAATAAGGTTAAAGCGACTTGTTTTATTTTATGTATTTCACTTCTATAATTTTACATAATTTATTATATATATGGTGTTATCAACTAATTCCTTGAATTTTTTGAAGCAAACGTTTACAATAATCATGAATGAAGGAAATATAGAAGTATAAAATTAAGTTAATAATAAGTAAGTATATGTTTGATATCAAGAAAATTAAAAAGAAAACAAATGAGTGTTATATAGAAGTATAAAATTGATAATAAAAAGTAAGTATATGTTTGGTAACAAGGAAATAAAAATGAAAATAGATGAGTGTTATGCTTATATGTAACAATGATATAAAAATTTATGTTTGCCAGTGTGTTGATATGTAATAATGATAAAGAACCTTATGTTTGGCATATTGATGGTATGATTAGGCAGTTCCGTTTAAGAATTAAAATAAAAAATGCATGTGATCGAATTAAAATTTTTAGATATTACATTAAAGAGATAAACTTTAAAATTTCAAATGAAGAAAGTAATTTGTACTTAATATTAAAGATGGAAATCATATTTTTTTAATATAATTGTAACGATTACATATTGTATCTTATATTTTAGTCTTCTTCAATAAGCTATATTAGAATATGAAATCCAATGGTGAATACATGACCGTCAAAAAAATATACTTAGCCCAAAATAGAAGTTGGACCACCATAACATATATAGTATATATAATTGAATAATCTATTTGAGATATTTATACACCTTCTTAATGATATTCATTTAGGTTTTTTTTAAAACTATGGCTATGTAGTAAAAAAAAAAATGTAAGGGGAATTACTAATTGCGAGCATAGAGATCTTTCTAACTATAATAATAAAATACATATACACCAAAGAGTGTTAAAGAGATAAAGACTCTATTTGACCCCTAGAGTGATGTGTAGCCCTCATACTTATATTTGTACTTTTTTAATAGTCAATGGAAGCTATAGATTATATTGACATGTGTGACATATCAATAAACTTTGTACATATATCTGGTTAAGCTTCTTTGAGTCTATCACTTAAAATACCTTATCAGTATCCTTCACCATCATCTCCTAAATTTATTTTAAATATTTCATGAATTTCATGTTATGTATGGATTTTCCTTTCCCCACTACTTCACCATTGCTCAACTTCACCATGAAATAAAATTTCTCCTCTTGGCACAATTCGTTACTATATTATATAAAGGAACACACTACCTCATTTTTTATCGTTACCTCTAGCAAAAATATTATATTATTACCACTTAATTTTGTGTGCATAAAATTTTAAATGGTGTTAATGGTTATAGAATTGAAGTAAGGTACAACATTTAATTTATACTCTTTCATTTTATAAAACCATATTTCACCAAAACATCAAGTCACAATTTTCAATAAAAGACAATTAAAAAAATATCAAATCACAATCCTTGTAACGTAACTTGCACCTTCAAAAATGCTAATATTTAATTTTCCAATAATAAACACATGTGGTATCATCATAAATAATATCACTATTAAATTTGGAAGAGATTAAGTATTTAACTTATTAATGAGCAAGTGTTAAGGAATAGTATTACGACCTTGTAAAATTCCATAAAATAATAATATATTTTGCATCCATTTATAAGTCCATACTTTTGGGTTGAAATAAGGTTAAAGTGGATTCTTTTATTTTGTGTATTGTATGGTTATAATTTTATATATTTTATTGTATAGATGGTATTATCAACTAACTCTTTGAAGTTTTTGAAGCAAGTGTTTACAAAAATCATGAAAGAAGGAAAGAAGTATAAAAATGATAATAAGAAGTAAATATATGTTTTATCAAGAAAATACAAAGGAAAATAAATGAGTGTTAGATACAAGTATAAAATTGATAATAAAAAGTAAGTATATGTTTGGTAACAAGAAAATAAAAACGAAGATAGATGAGTATTATATAAATATGTAACAATGATATAGAACCTTATGTTTGGAAGCTTGATATGTAAAAATGATAAAGTACTTTATGTTTTGGCATATAGATGGTATGTTAGGAGATTTTTGGGTGAATAGAAAAAAAATAGTAAATAATTATAACTACATATTATATCTTGTATTTTATTCTTCTTCAATAATCTATTTAGCATATAAAGGCCAATGGTGATTACACAACCATAAAAAAATATATACTTAACTTAAAATGAAAGTTTGAACACCATAGCATATATAGTATGTACAATTGAATAATCTATTTGAGACATTTATACACCTTCTTAATGATATTTATTTAGTTTTAAATTATTTTAAAAAAAAAAAAAAACTAGGTGGCTATGCATTGAAATTAAAAATGGAAGGAAAAATAATAATTGTGAGTATAGAGATATTTGTAACTATAATAATAAAATATTTATAACTTAAATTGTCAATGTCTAATTCATTATGATTGATATATCCCCGAATAAATGCATGTGCAAAATCAATCAAAACTAAGTGTTATGTTTTTCTAAATCATGTGCAAATATAATCTTTTTTAAGTAAGAATATTTTTCTATGGTGCTTGTTAGTTGGAATTGTTAGTAATAGTTGACACAATCTACAAACTATCTAAATTTTATTGATTTTTGTATCAAAATTTAAATCAAAAATAAAATCCTCGATCATTTCACCCAAATCTCAGATAATTTTAATTTATAAGAAAAAAAATTATATTTAAATTCCATATAATATATAGAATCGTAATGATATTAATAATACATTAAATCATTTGTTTTTTATTTTAATTTGACACTATTACATAACTTCACAAACTAACATTTTATTTTAAAAAAATATATCAACAATAATAAATAAATCTTATTGAATCTACTTTTAATACATATTATACATAGTTTCAATAGTTAGACTCTTCCATTTTCATCGAACCTTTCAAATTTATATTTCCTATAAATTTGAAACAAATATAAAAACTTTATTCAACACAACTTCCAACTAAAAAATAATAATTTTTTAATCATTGCTATGATACTTCTCAATTTAAAATTAGGCTTGAAATTTCGTACACTTCCTTTTAATTTTGTATGTTGATGGTCGATAATAATAAAGTCTACCAAATACGTGCTCATTTTAAATAATATGTTAATAAGCAAAAATGATCCAAGAAAGAGTGGCAGTATAGTTTTTTTTTAATAAATCTTCCCCACACACAAATTGTATTTTTGTTGCGTATAAGTATTTGCATGTGAGCTAAACTTATTTATATATCCCTCGTGGGAAGCGTATAGATTCGCTAAATCTTAACCGTGTAATTGAATTCGCACGTTGTATTAAAAAAAGTGAATGTAAAACGCAACACCCTAATGTGAACGTTACAACCAGCACCAACCATTGATAGCTGAAAACTGAATTTGTACCAAAATGTATGCTCTTCCGACACAATTAAATGCATATAGCCATGCGAAGCCAAATGGAAATCACAATGCGTTCCCTCCACCGTTTAAAGATCTCAATCCATTAGAAGTCGTATTTATATTCATGCCATTAAGAAATCTGTTGAAGTCGTTATAAGAAGACCCTCCTGCCTTCACAGCAGCCATGGCAACGTCCTTCATTTTGGCCACTTTCTTTCTCATTTCAGTACATTCTTCTCCCATCATTACCGTCCACACTGACTTCTTAATTTCCTCCGACTTTATAATTCCACTCTGGTTTGGAATCAAGGCCAGCCCAATTTTCCAGATAAGTGTTATATAAGCACAATTAAGAAATTGGTCTGCAAAATAAGGCCAGCAGAGCATGGGCACACCCGCTGTAATGCTCTCCATGGTGGAATTCCACCCACAGTGAGTGATAAAACAAGCTATAGAGGGATGGGACAATACAGACGTCTGAGGAGCCCATGATACGAGGCAGCCCTGATTATTATCACTCATTACACGTTCCAAGAATCCTGAAGGAAAAACTGCCTGCCTTCTGTTCATAAGATCGGAGCGTACCACCCACAGAAATGGCTGCTGCGTGGCCTCTAAACTAAGTGCCAGCTGCTCCACTTGATTTTCGTTCAAGATGGCAATGCTTCCAAACGAGACATAAATTACAGACTTGGTAGACTGCTTATCAAGCCAGTCTAGGCACCCAAATTCATCCCTCCATAAACTCTGATTGTTTTTAGTCTTCCGGTTTCCCATAGGAGTAAAAGGACCTATCGGACAAATGCTTGTTTCTTCTGGGAACGTGTTGATAATTGGAAGCTCCAGCTCATGGAAGGAGTTGCGGAGAATCCACTTAAGTTTAGTTAATCTGTACATGTTACGAACCCAAAATTGAAAGCGACATTCTTGATCTGCTTTGCTCCCAAACAGCCATGGAAGGTTGGCAGAGGGGAAAGGCGGCATACAGGGAAGATACTTGATCATTGCGTGCTCCTGAGGAATACCTGCCATATAATTTACAGATCAAGTGATGGCTATAATCTTAATTGGACGTAAAAGTAATTTTAAATGGAAGTAATTAAAATATGTAGAGTACACAGTGCCCACCTTTGGAAGACATGATTCCCTTGGAGATGAGAAGGGGAGCCTGGTGAATAATGGCATACGTAGCAATAAGGCCGGGCCAAAAAGCAGCAGCTGGAATATTAAAATGGTGAGCAACATCCAAGGCCCAACCTGCAAAAAAGTCTGCAATCAAGCAGGTGACCGAAGGATAATCCTTGCTATCGTTGACCCGTTGAATGAGTTTTTGAAGCGAAGGAGCCATAGTATTGTCTGTTGCAGCAGCCAATTTTGCAAAGTCCGTCCTGCTATCCGACTCTGGCAGACCGTCCGGGATAGGTCTGAATTGAATCCCTTCCTCGTCAATACTTGATGTGTTGTTGGCTTTGATCATACGAGAATGAGAGTGGTCGGTATTAATGAACGTGACCACGAAGCCTTGGGAGGCAAGCATTTTAGCGAGGTACATCATGGGATTAATGTGCCCCTGAACAGGGAAAGGAACGACAACCGCATGATGCTTCCTCACCATATCAGCCTTTCAGTTATTTACAACTTAACCTGTCTAGCTTTCAATTAATTGCTTCTGAGAGTCCAAACATTATTTGAAACGAACATTGAGTATTTGACCAAGAGATAATGCCTTTCTATTAATTAGCAGGCGCCAGCAAATCAATAACAAAAAATTAATTAGTCGGCACGTCCTGTTTTCTAATTTTTTTCCCACATGTCTAAAATCTTTTAGTGTTGACTTCTTAGAGATATTTTTCCTGCGGCCACCTTGCATGTGATATCGAAACTTCGTGACAAGCTATTTCGATTTATAATGTCTTACGTGGTGTGTAAATTATTTTGTATTCCAATACAAGTGTACTAAGATGAAGAGTGTTCTATTAGAAGCTTTCCTCTTGATCATAATCTATTGGTTCTCTTTGCCCTCTTGATTCTATTAGTTTTCTTTGTAGTTACATGGTTGTGTTATTATTGCTTGATGAATGATATCTTTGGTTTTAGTAATTGATAGTGTGTTTGGTTTTGATCTTGCTTTCTTTTTTAAGTTTATAATTGTCCTTTTACCTTGGGTTCTGCATCAAGGTAACAATTTTTAGATGAATGAGAGTTTAAATTAGGTTTTTATATTTGTTTCTTTCCAATTTTGTATGGAGATAAAGAATGATGATATTTAGTAGACTTGAGTAAAGGTAGAGAAGACAAGAAACGAAGAAGATGGGGAAACATTTAATGAGAAGCTCATGAAAGAAGTTACAATTGCAAGTGTTAATCAAACTATTGAAAAGCGCCAAATCCATGAAATCAAATTGATTCGAAGAAAACCTTTAGAAAATCCATACAAGTGAGAAATTGTGAAAAACACATGGATGGGGTAGCATTCATCCTTCATGGATTTAATCAAGAAGTTGATGGGGAGCCCAAGCAGAACCCCAAGCAAGTCAGTATGTCCCATGCTCTATTGAAAACCCTAAGTTTGTGCTCTAATGAGGTTATGGAGAAAGATTTATGAAAATAAGAAAATAAGTTAAATAATATAAGCATATTTTTGTATCTTTCAATCATAGTTATTTAACTTCTAGGAAATTATTTGATAACTAGATTAACGCAGTGTGGGGAAAACAACTAGGTATATATGTGAGATTTTTTAGAATGATGCAAAAAGGTGTCTTTTTCATTTTGTTCAAAAGCTCCAACATGCAAACAAGGGCTATCAGTAGACCCTTCTAGAACATGGGTCAATTTGTTTGTAAAGATATTTTGTGGAACCCTAATCTTGACTACAAAAAAGTTATGACTTAAGACTTCTCCTAGATGGGTTGAAATAAGAAATGTGCCTGTAAAAGTCTAGAAGTTTCTACCCAAAGCCCTGAAGCCGCTATGAGAAAAATGTTGGCCAATATTTAGCCCACATACCAAGCTTTTACTTGGATTGAATAAATGAACAAAGTTCTTGTTTGAATGAATGATCAAATGACTTGTATAAGCTTTGAAAGACTAAACCGTCATGAGAACATCGTGCAAAAATAGACTAGTTAGCTTGATTGTGAATTTAATAAATGCACTTATGCAGCCTCTCAGGGCCAAAAGACCACATGGACATGAAGTCCTTCATGTGTAGATCATCCTTTGCAAATTTCATGTCTTGATGAACTCACTATCTCAAGATATAATTCAAAGTTAGACTTATAGAGTGGGACAGGCACATGGATGCCAAGTTCAAGCTTTGAAAAATAGCCATTTGAGTTCAAATGCCCCAAGATCAATGGTTGACACTCAATTGTACCATGAATATCTAGCAGTGTGCATCAACTGATAGATGTCAGTGGGACCTGAGATCTAACATCACGTGTTTGATCATGCATCAAAGATTAATAGTGAGTGTCAAGCAACAAGTGTCAAGATCTTGGGTGCTTAAACAGAGATCTAATGGTGCATGGTGACTGACAAGGTTAGTGGGCCCAAAAATATCTATGATATGCATCTAATTGTACACAGAGATCTAATGGTGACCAAGGAGTCAACAAGTCAAAGGATATCAAGGATGAACAAACTCCAGTCAAGAGTCAAAACTATGAAAACTATTATAAAATTAATGGTATGCATTCATTCATATTGAGATAGATTTACAATGTGCACGAGGTCAAGAAGTCAAAGGGTTGATAATAGAATCCTATAGAATAAATAAAGAGCCAATAATTAGCACATTTTGAGAGAGCCCAGATCAGGATCACTGACCGTCATTAAACTTGAGAGCTAGAGGACTCTAATGTAGAGCAAATTTAACTAAGGTCTAACCATAAGGTGCCATGGAGGCATAAACATTAGACAAAGGATATCATCATCCTGAGTAGGTAAAATACATAAATTCAAGATCAAACATGATTTGGATAACTAGGAATAGACTTTATAGAGCCATCTAACACCATTAAATCCCTGTAAAGCTTTTCGAGAGCTTATAGACGTAGGTTTTGCATCTCAAATCCCTAGCCTATGGATATACATTTTCAATCATGATTATATGAAAACCAATAAAGGAGATTGATTTTGATCCATAGTAGATCTATATTCAGTAATATGGAAGCAATGGTAGAATGGTGATTACACAAAGAATGCCAGAAAGAACATCATGAACAAGCTCAAGTAACTACCTAGTAACATGAAGAACATTAAACATGATTGAGGAGGAAAACAAAGGGCATTAATGCAAAGGATCTCAAGAAAGATTCATGCAGTGGGGTGGTTGCTTCTTGCAGTGGTCTTGATCTTCATGATCCATCCTTCCATGCTAGATAGAGTCCTAATGACATTAATTCAATCAAAAGATTGAGGAAGATGTGATATTAGTCATTATGAACCCTTATCCACTCTCCCATGCATGTTACCCATCTCTCCCATTCCCTTCTTTTATATACACAAGCTTCTAAGCCTTAAAATGGATCTATCTCTTAGGCATGACTAGAGTCTAGCAAGATTGAGCTTTGTAACCTCTTGAGATGAATAGAAGAATGTTTTCAGATTTCATTGTTTTAGTATAGTGTGTTCATGTTAGTTTGATTTATATATGTGGTAGAAATCTCTCCCTTGTCAAGTCCTGATCTCACCTAGCTACTAGTTTATCTTTTTATGCAAGTCATGTTTAGTGTTTTATGTCACTTGATTGAAGCTAACTTGTGGATACATTTACTAGTTAGTGCCTTGAATCAAGCCTCTCCATCACTTCTCTCAATTTTTGATCACTTGTTGAACCTCTGCATGAAATACTGATGCATAATAGACTCTAGAGTTATAGATCTAGTTATTTGTAATATCTCATTAGTGTTTTAAGAAGTTCAAGTAGAGTGGATGACCATCAATTTACTTGTATCACCAAAAGTACCTTAGATTTTCCTTTCAGTTATCTTTCTCTCCCTTTTCCCCTAGTAATTAGTAATTTTTAGTGGAAATGAGCTAAGTAATGCTTCAGAGGAGCTAGCTTCATTAAAAATCCTAGAGGTCTGACCCAAGATTAGGTTACTCACAACCTAGGATCATTCCCATGTTGGACTATATTTGGGTAGAGGGCCTAAACAATTATCTTCTTAGCTAGGGTGTAATCTAGACCTCTAACAAAAACACTACAAACTAACTAGAAAATAACCGAAATACAACATAAAAACTATAAAATCAACTAAAATTTTTAGCTAGTTGTTATTTCATCCCACTTGCTAAGCATGTTATTCAACTCCAAATTCAATCTCTGGTGTAGCTAAGATGGTTTTTAAATTATCTTGTGACATGTTAAGCACAAAATATACTGAGAGAGGGGGACGAATCAGTATATTATATATCTTTTACTTAATTTGATTTCTTTTTTTTAACCACTTAATCACACATTAAAAATATACAATAAAACTAAAACAATAATATGCACCACACAAGAGATAGAGAGACACCAAATTTTTACGTGGAAACCCAAAGTGGGAAAAACCATGGAGAACAATCTCAAATATATGAATGAGCACCAACTCAAATTACAAATTTCACAAGCACCAACTTGCAGGAGCACCAACCCCTTTGCTAAGCACCAACACATCAACTATTTTTGAGCACCAACCCACATGAGCACTAACCCATTGTAAGGATTTATGACCACCAACCCATAGGAGCACTAACCCCTCTTGTGTATAAAACATAACTATCTCTCAATATTTCTTACTCAACAAATGATAGAACTCTACAATATCTCCTACTTTTCTCTCTTCGAAAAAAAATACAAACCATGCACTCTCTTGCATCTTACAAATGGCTTCTCAAGACTTTATTTATAGCTTCCAAATGACCTTTGGCATTCACCCTTTATGACCCTTCAATCCTCATGGAAAATGGTGCCAAACTTGTATGACCCTTCATATTCTTGCATTCAAAAAGTCACATGGTGACTCTTCATAAACAAATGTGTCCTTTCCTCTTTTGTCTTTATCTTGGTGACTTTTCGTATTCCTCAAAGTTTCCCTTAATGGAAAATGTGCCATACCCTCTTTTGTGTTCACATTATGACTCTTGGAGTTCCTCAAGATGACTCTTCATAAGAAAATGCATCCCATTCCTCTTTTGTTTTTACCTTGTGACTCTTTGACTTCTCCATGGGCCCTTTTTTGATTTATATGCAACCAAAAATATATTCATTAATATTAAATAAATACTAATAAGCATTAGCCAATATATTAATATTAAAAACACCATTAAATGTTATGGGTATTTATCATCAATAATGCTAGACCTTTGACATAAATGATAATATTTCTAACAATCTCCCCCTTTGTCATTGATGGCAACCTCAAACTGAAACTGCCACATCTTGAAACCTATACTGCACATGTCAACCTGCAAATACTACCATCTAAAAAACATATAGTAAATTCCCCCTTACTGTAGCAACATGTACTTGTTCCCTATACCTTTACCTATTCATGTTGTTCTCCCCCTTTGACATCAATGGCAAAGGGCCTACCTGGAGATAACACTTAGTTCCCCCTCAACTAATGTTGATCCTTAATGGTAAGAAGTAAAAGAAATTACTCCCAACTTCTCCCATAGATACTCAAATGTGTCTTTTGGTAGTGCCTTTATGAAAATATTTGCAATTTTCTCTGTAGTACTGATATATTCTATTTTAACCTATTGATTTATAACATACTCTCTCAAGAAGTGATATCTGATGGGAATATGTTTTATTCTTGAATTCATCACTGGATTCTTCAAAATATTAATAACACTTATGTTGTCACAAAAAATAGAAATAGGTTCATCATATTTTACCTTGATATCTTCCAAAATTTGCTTCATCCAAAGCACTTGAGTACAACACAATACCACTACAATATATTCTACTTCAGCTATAGAAAGTGATACTGAATTATGCTTTTTACTTAATAATGATATCAAGCTATCACCAAGAAAGAAATCTTATCCACTTGTACTCTTTCTATCATCCAAACAACCTACCCAATCTGAATTTGTATAAGCAACCAAAGTGAAATCTCTGCCTGTGGGATACCATAATCCATAATCCAATGTCCCCTTGATATATTTAAATATTCTCTTCACTAACTAAACATGACTATATTTTGGAGCTGACTGATATCTTGCAACCATACCTACTACATGCATGATATCTAGCCTCGATAATATAAAATATAAAACACTACCAATTATATATCTATACAAAGATTGATCTGCAACAGGTGAATCCTCATCCTTGCTCACCTTATTTTCTATACACATTGGTGTCCTAAATGGTGCACAATCCTCAAAGCCAAATTTATTAAACATTTTGTTGGCATATTTACTTTGAGATATGAAAATTCCTTTATTTGACTGAAAAATTTATAACCCTAAGAAAAATGACAATTATCCAAGCATAGACATCTCAAATTCTTTTTTCATATTATCAAAAAATTATTTTGTCATCTTTTCAATGTTTCCTCCAAAAATGATGTCATCAACATATACCACAACAATCAATTGATGCTCACCTTCTATTTTGATGTAGCGATTACTGTCAACAAATCCTTTCTTGAAATTTTGATCTTGTAGGTACTTACCAAGTCTTGCATACCAAGCTCTAGGAGCTTATTTTAATCTATACAGTGTTTTCTTTAATCTGCATACATGGTTACTAATATTTGAGAGAATAAATCCCTTAGGCTACTCAATGTAGATCTCTTCTTCTAGATTCTCATTTAGGAACACAGATTTGACATCCATTTGAAACACTTTAAAATTTTTAAACATTGCATATGCAAGAAACATTCTAATAGCTTCTAGCCTTGCCACTGGTATAAAAGTTTCTTCAAAATCTATTCCTTCAATCTAAGCATATCCTTTACATACTAATCTTTCTTTATTTCTGGTCACTTCTCCATTTTCATTCAACTTATTTCTGTAAACCCATTTTATTCCTATCACATTGTGATATTTTGGTCTAGGCACTAATTCCTAAGTATCATTCTTTTCTATTTGATTTAATTCTTTATCCATTGACTTAACCCAATGCTTATCATGTCTAGCTTCTGAAAAAGTTCTAGGTTGAATTTTGGATAACAAAGAAAAATTAACTTGCTCAGATTCACTTACCATCATTCTTTTGGTATGAATTCCTTCTTTTATGTCCCTGATGATGTCACTTTAATTATGATTTATTTGAACATATTTGGATGGGGTTTTGGTGTCCTTTTTCTCCTTCTTCTCATCTTCATCCTATTCTTCAAAATCTTCCTCTTCAATGATTTTAGGAATGTCTACTAGATCAATGATTCTTTGTGTTCCATCTTCTTCTATCCTAACACTTGCACTTTCAACAATTTTATTGGTTCTTTTGTTATAACATTTATAAGCTTTACTTTTACAAGAATAACTAATAAATATACCTTCATCTACTCTGGATTCAAACTTACCAATTTTTTCATCGATTCTCTTTATAAAGCATCTACTACCAAAAACTCTAAAATAATCAACTGTTGATGGTTTATCTTTCCATAGTTCATAAGGGGTCTTGTCACTATTGACTCTCAATAATTCTCTATTCTAAATATGCACTGCTATATCAATTATCTCTCTCCAATATTTATCTAGTATCTTAGATTTATTTAGCATTATCCTTACCATCTCCTAAACTGTTCTATTTTTTCATTCAACTACTTCATTTTGTTGTGGTGTTATGGCTACTAAATAATGTCTCTTTATTCCATGGTCTTCACAAAACTCATTAAAATAATCTAACATAAATTTTCCTCCTCGATCTGATCTTAGGAACTTAATCTTCAAACTGGTTTCATTCTCAACTAATGCTTTGAAATGTTTAAAAGCTTCTCATTTTTAAAAAAAAAAAATTACCCAAGTCATATGTAAAAAATCATCAATAAGCAACATGAAATATTTCTCACCTTGAGTACTTTGAGTTCTCATAGGTCCACACAAATCAATGTGAATAAGCTCTAACAACTGAGTGGTTGAGTACTTTTTTGTTTTGAACTGCCTTTTGGCCTACTTCCCATGCTGACAAGGTTCACAAAGCATGTCAGATGGATTTGTAATCTTTGAAAGTTTTTTGACTTCTTGCTTCTTAATGATGTTGAAAAGATTGTCAATATGTGTCCCATTCTCCTGTGTCATAGCCAAATTTCTTCAATCTGACTCAAATAACATCTTTGACCTTTAATGTCTGATAACTTATACAAATTATTCCCTATTCTTTGAGCATCTGCAACCAACACATCTAAATATTTTCTCCTAATTTCACAACTTTTTACATAAAACTTTAGTGTGTGCCCATGATCATACATTTAACTTAAACTCAAAAGATTATGCTTAAGACCTTCTACATACTATTGGGTGAATATTTTGTCGTCAAACTCACTGATGACAAAATGGGTATATCAACCACAATATAAGGAAATTTATGCCACAAAAAGTGTAGGTTTACCACATCTTAATGAGATAAATCTCTCCTCTCATCAAGGGAAGGTTCCCTATGAATCACTTATATGCTATATATGTATATATAAATAAATAGAAAATAATACTCAGGGTAGTATAACACCATCCATCTCTCTTTTTTCAGAGATGATGTCCAAGGAACATAAGAGGGAAGTCTCGATTGATGGCTAAAAGCATTCCTCTTCTCTAGGGAATGGTATCCAGTGCAGAGCAAAAAATATCCTAAAGTAGTAACAAGGTCTACAAGAAAACTCATGAATGCACAAAGTCTTCTGTTGCCTCCTTCACTAATTCAGAACACGCATAACAGTAGAGTGAAACAAAGCCCAAAATCTTCACCTAAAACTATAATGAATAATATGGTTACCAAGATAAAAGAAGCTCAAAGTCTTTCTCCTATCCTTTAGAAATGTCTTTAGATAATTTCAATACACACACTTTGCTTATTAAATCGAACAGTTGAGAGATTATCAAGAAAGAGAACATAAGAATTATTTCCTAAGTAACACAAATTACTCCAACACAAAGTTTGAAATAAACCTGTTTCTCATTCATTCGATAAAATATGATTTACAAGTTGAGCACAAAGTCTCAAGAAGTGTCTCAATTTCAGCAGAGTTTTTGCTCTCAATTATCCAGAGATCCTTTTACAAAAGAGGTTCCCTTTATATATAGGGAGAAACCTTCAAAATTAGAAAAGATTAAAATAATAAAATATCCAGTCAAAGATGAGTCATCGTTGACTTTGGGATATTTTCTATATTTTTTACATGTAATTACATATTACAAAAGTGCATGTACTTTTACATGACAAAAGTACATGAGAAGAAATGAAGAAGATAGAATGGAGAAGTGATTCAACTCTTGCCGCCAGAATTTTTCAGATGAGCATCATACATAGTGATAGATGCCTAAATTCTTATACTGTCTGGTGCAATGGTATTTTTTAAGATCACTTTGGCTCTAATGGTAGCATCTTTCAATGCTGTGATTGATTTGGCATGACTAGTTAACCTAGTTCTTAGATTATCCAGAGTTAACTAAGTATCTAAGATGTCATCCATAAAAATCTTTGAAAATGCTTCTCTTCGAAATCCCTTTGGATCATACCTTTGAATTCTTGAATCATCTCTTCTGCTAAAATAAATTGATTATCTCTAGAGGTGAGATCACAAAGAAATTCCTCTAGTCTGTTCAATAGGCTGGTGTCACTTTTCTCACTAGCATCCTTGGAAGACATGAGATCTTCGATCAGCTCCTTAAGTACCTAGATTTTGTATATCAGTGATTCTTTGATTTCATCATAGGAATATTTGTTGGCAATGACGCTGATTGATACCAAGGTGCGTTTCTTCAGATCCTTCATCTCTACCCACTTGCTAAGATATTTATTTGTACTATCAATATGTTGAGAAATAAGAGAGACGAGGTCTTCTAAATCTATCCTTATCTTCTTCATCTTCTATGTCTTCTCATTGACCTCTATGAACAAGGAAATTCCTTCTGTATGTATCTTTTTAATATAATCTTCAAGTACTTTCCATTTCATGTAGGTTTTCTCTACTTTCTGGATAACAAGATCATCTATGGAAAAAGCTTCTGGGGTCGCTGCTTCAGGAGCAAAAGTGAATCTCCTGACTACCGCAGTCAATTATTCTACCTTTACCTTGTAATAATATTTCATCTCCTTTTCCTTGTCAAATTTTTGGACCATGATATCCATTGCTGACTGTAGGTCGCTCTTTGCACCCTCATGAGTGACTTTTCCCAACTCAATGCGAGAAATGGAGTAGTTGCTCATGTCAAAATCCTCTAGGGTGGCATCCTATGGAGGTTTGGCTATCTCCAAAAATTTGTGCCCCTTTTCCTCAACTATTTTTGAAAGGATCCTTGGTTTCTTAGGGGTCTTAGCTTTCACTGACACTATTTTGCCAAAATCAAAGTCATCTACAGAGATGGCTTGCTTCTTTCTTTTGGGCGTGAAAGTTGATAACCAAGGTGGGAGAGTAAAAGCACTTAACATGGAAATAGTCCCTGTAGCTAGTGTTACTAGGGTGATGTCTGCACTACTAGTGGGAACAATGGGTGCAGTAGGTGTAGTAGGTGAAACTGTATCGGCTGCTGGCTGGTCAATGGCAGAGCTTTCTATGATATTGAAAGAAGGAGATGAGAGACTAGGGATAGATCTTGAGGAGTGAAGGATGCCTCTAGAAGCACCTTGAGGGTCACCAAAAATAAATCTAGAAGAAGAGGCAGCTTCAGAAGAAGGAATACTGATGGGAGAAAGATGGGAAGGAGATGCCATAGGGGATTGGGGTGGCAAAGAAGAAACCCATGCAAGTGGTTGTGCCCCTTTTTAGGGAGATAGAGTCTCAGTTCTCTGCTACTCTATAGGCCTGTCATCTGTCTCCATCCGTTCTACTGCCTGTTCCTGAGTGCTTTGTTCCCCAGCCCCCATAGCTGTAGATTCTAGTTCTTTCTCAACAACCTTCAATTTCTTTGACACAAAAAATGATTCTAGGCTTGTGAGGCCTAGATGGAGAATGAACATCACCTTTATTCTTAGTTTTATTCTCTACTTTCTTTCTTATTTCTTCTTGGAATTCAGCCTCTGATCTTGTGATGAATTCTTTCAACGTGATTCCTTTGGATGCTAGTCAGTCATTGGTGTTAGCCAATATAGGTTTGAATCTCTTTCTTAAAGAAGTAAATTATTTTTAGGACCACTGAATTGGAGGAAGAGGAGAGTTAGCAACCTTTTTAGCTAGGTATCTACTATTAATTATGTTTTTATCATCAACCAGATTAGGGGGAATATCTACAAGCCCTAGATATTCAATCTGCTCCAAATTCAGCCTGCTATAGTCCATTCTTCTGATCTCTTCCACTATTCTTAAGTCTACCCAAATGTCCTCAATCATGGGCTCATGAAACTGAGTCTTTCTTCGGATCACATCCTTGACACTCTTTTAGTCAAAATTGGGCCTTCTTTTAAACTAATTCATGGTGACCAGCTACATTTCTGTCTCTATTACTCTTGCTTTAGCGAAGGTCAAAACTGAGTATCTACCAATTTCTATTAAGAACCTGAAACTTGGCTTCTTAAGTTCCATTTGCTTAGTGTGTATGATAATAATCTATCTACACAACTCCATTAGGACTAATTTGTCAAATGGAAATATGGGGAGCATGTACGGATAGTCTTGGAAAAAGCTAACTCGTAGATAGCAAAATGAGGGGAATTATAAAAATATGCAGTGAAAATTGTTGATGACCATCCAGGCTTCATCTGATACTCTTTTCTGTTCTAGTTGAGGATCGAAAAGGCACAAAATTTTTGTGAAGAAGGCATCATTTACCCTCCTAAAGTGATGGATTGATCCTTTTAGTGTCAGCTAAGGGTAATATGAATAAACCGAGGTGGTTTTCTTATCTCCTTCTATTGTCAAACTTGGAAAGGTTTGAATTGAGGCTTCAATGTACACTAAGTATGAATTCATATATAAATTTGAAGTAGTAGACACTTTTGTCAACTACTCATGAAGAGCGTTACTAATTTGCTCACCCCAGAAGATGACTTGTTTCCCTTGTAGAATTATTTTATAAAAGAGATACATCCATTCATGGAATTGAGAAGAAGATGGTAGACCTCATACTCTGCTGAGAAGAGTCATTAAGTCACCAACTTCTTCTATGAAATCACTTTTCAAAAAATTCTACAGTCATCTAGACAAGTTGGCTCTGGGAGTCTTGAGCCATCTATTGTTCATCACCTTTTTCACCCTCTCAGGATCTTTGTTGTACTCCTTCTGTGCCTCAATGAATTCAATTTTTAGCACTTTGATAGTAGGAGGTCACATGAAGACTTTATCGATAAATTTGGGGTCTAGTCGAATTATCATATTGCCACTATCATCTAACACTATTCTGGTCTCTCTATTATAGAACTGGGTGCACTAGAGGATGAGTTCTGTGTGATGCGCCACTACAGGGAAAGAGGAGACTAGATGGATATTGCTTTCAATGATCCTTTTCATCTCTGAGCTCGTGTTGGTCACCTTGGTTCTCTCCATGAACTCGGTTATATCCACGTGGCCAATCTTTGTGTCTCTAATGTCATCAACATTAGAAGTGACTGAGGTGATTGGGAAAATACCTTGATATTGGTACTTCATGGCCTTCAACTTCTTCAAAGAAGTTTCAATCATTGGGATGAGCCTTTGTTGAGAGGGCGTCGATGAAGAAGAATCCTCAGGGGGAACTACGGTAAGAATCATGATCGTGTAACTAAGGAAAAAATTATTAATTTAGGAAAATTGCACGTCAGGTGATCATGACCAAGGAAGGGCACTTGATGGGGTTGAGGTGTGAGCGGGTATAGAGGAAAAATGGGGAGGAGGCGTGAAAGATGAAAGGAAAGAAAATTCTTCAGAGTTAGATAAAATAGAGAAAAAGGATGTAAGGGCAGCAAAATTTTCCACCCTGGCATGTGGGATAGTCTACATGTATAGGTGGAAAAATTTGCCACTTGTGCATACGAGATAAAAAAAAATGCATCGACAACAAAATTTGCCACCTATGCATTCTAGGAAGAAAAGATGTAAGGGCAGAAAAATTTGCTGCCCTTGCACTTAGGTGTAACGGTGGAAAAATTTGCCACCCTTACATCTTGGTCGAGTAGACATGCATCAGTGACAAATTTTGCTGCCAGTGCAAGAGAAGAAAAAAGTAGTTAGGGCTATGAAGAATGCCGCCCTTACATGGGTTTGGAAGTTTTGGGAAAGGGAGGGTGGCAAAAATTGCTGCCCTAGCATGGAGAGAGAGGATGGATAGCTAAACGAGGAAGATGGGAAGAGGAGGAAAGAAGTGCAGTGGGAGGAGACAGGAAAAACAAAAATAAAACCAACAAAAATAAAAAGAAAACCTAACACAAAGGAAGAACACAAAACAAAATGCAAAAAAAAAGACCTACCTAGAAAATGGCATGCAATGAGAAGTTGAATCCAACAAAAAATGCTTCTTCCCGCTTGCAGGATCGTCCAAAGGTAGAGGGCAGGAGGAGGTTTGGAAGAAATAAATCAAAATGAATTAAAAAAGGGATTAAATGGGGCAAAAAATGGCCCCAACCACTTGACGCATGTGGCCATAAATGTCGTGCATGAAAAATGAGGTAGTGTAGGGGCTTCAAAATTTACCGCTCCTACATGTAAAGAAGAAAAATGCAGGGGCAGTGAAATTCACCGCTCCTGCATGTCAAATGCAAGGGCAACAAAATTCACCACTCTTGCATGGAGAAGGAAAAGAAATGCATTGGCAGCAAAATTTTCCGCTCGTGCATGAAATTTTTTAAAAAAGACTAACTCTGGGAAAAGGGAAATTTGTACCCTGGTCACGTCGAGACTGTAACAACTTTTGCATTTTAGGGAAAATGTAACAAAGAAATGTTACAAACTTCAAATGATGCCAGTTGAGCAAACACAAAAACAAGAAAAACTCGTCTCAAAAAATTAACCTAGAGAGAAAAAGGCAAAATAGACAAGTTTCATAGGGGTTGTTCTAGAAATAAGCTGAGCTGATTTTGGAAACAACAGCTGGCTCTTATTGGGGAAATTTCATTGATAAAATCGATCAATGGGAGTAGAAACCAGTCTCTAGGTGCCTTCATCCAAGCCATTGGGCTACAGAGTCACACTAAAAATAAAAGAAAACAGACAAAACTTAAAAACTATATAAATATACAAGTGGATCCATCTAAACTTCAAGGATTGAAATGCTTCAGATGCTACCCACTATGGGGTAATGAAAATGGTGCTCCATCTTGATACTCCAACAAAAAGCTATTCTCACCATAGAGTTTTCGAATGGTAAATGGACCTCTCCACAAAGAATCAAATTTACCGTGCATTCCCTTCTGTTCTCTCCTCTTGTCCCACAACAAGACTTGATCTTTAATTTGAAAATCATGAACCTTAGCCCTTTTGTCAAAAAGTTTCTTCACCTAATTTTGATGTGCCATAATCCGATCCACCACCATGGTTCGCTACTCATTCAATTTGGTTAGACACATGATCCTTTTATCGATTGAATTTTCGAAGGTTGAATTTTTGATTACTTTGGCTAACCTGAGCGTTGGTAGTTCTAGAGTGATAGGTATCTCTGCATTCAAGATGTACAGAAGTTGGAATGGTGACATGCCTATGGCTCTCTTGGGTGTAATCCTATCTACCCATAAAAGCATCAAAAAGTGCTTTGTGCCAAGTTCTCTGATTGTCATCAACCAATTTCTTAATAGTAGTAACCAGGTTCTTATTGCTCGACTCTACTTGGCCATTCCCTTGTGGGAAATAATCTGAAGTATGGGATAGGGTAATTCCATAATAAAACTAGAACTGAGTAATTTCATGTGAAGAGAAACAAGCTGCATTATCTGTTACAATTTTAAGTGGAACCCCAAACCGAGAGATGATATTTTCTTTAAGAAAATTGCACACCACTTTAGATGTAGCGTGCTTGGTTGGGATGGCTTCCACCCATTTGGTAAAGTAATCAATTGCCATGAGGACATAATCATGTCTAGCACTTGAAGATGGGTTAACTACACCAATGAAGTCAATACCCCACTGTTAAAAAGGCTCTTTGATTATTACTGGCTTGAGGGGCAATGCAGCTAGTTTAGGCTTTCCAACAAACTACTGACACAATTCACATCTACGCACCCATTTGTAGGCATCTTGAAATAGCGTAGGCCAATACTACCTTGCTTGTAGAATTTTGTGTACTATCACTAGTGCAAAAAATGTCCTCCATAGGTCAAATTGTGAAAAGACTCCAAAATTTTATCTTGTTGTACCTTATTGACACAACGAAGAAATACCTCATCCAAGCTTCTTTTATACAAACCATTATCTCACAAAACATAGATAGCAGCCTTTAGTTTAACATTCTATTTTTCCTTGTAGGAGAGATGAGCGGGACACTCACCATAAGTCAAAAAATAGGTGATGTCGAAATACCACTCATCAATAGTGGCAACAAAGAAGACCATAGACATGTCTTCGATCTCCATTTCTTCATTTTCTGTTTCCTTGGGAATGTTGTCGGCAATCAACTGACAAAGACCCTTTCCCCACACAATTTTTGTAGGTTTTATGTCTAGATCAAACTCTTGAATCTTAGAAATCCAATTACCCCTATTCATACCAAACTCTTGTTGAGTTAAAATGGACTTCACTATTGTATTAGGCACTAAAACCTCAATATGCAAGTTTAAGATATAAAACCTAACATGTTTAACTACTTTGACTAGTGCATATGCATGATTCTCGATGTTTGAATATTTCATCTCATGAGCTTTGAGAAAACAACTCATGAAGAAAATAGGAGATTCAACACCTTCTTGGTTATGTTGAACTAAAATAGCTGAGAGTGTATGTTCAGAAACATAACTATATATTTTGAAGTTTTTGGTGTAGTCTAGACAAACTAGAATTGGTGCACGAGTGATTGCTTCTTTGATGTCTTTGAACGTTGATTTTCCCTCTGTAGTCCACCTAAAGGTAGCTTTTCATTTCATCATATTGACAATGTGGCAAGTTTTCTCAACGAACTCAGGGATGAACCTTCAAAGAAAATTCACTTTTTCAAAGAAAGAGTGAACCGCAGTTTTACTGGTAGGCAGAGTAAGCTCTTGGATGGACTTGACTCTTTCTGAGTCAATTTTAATACCTTCTTGGGACACAATATGTCTGAGAGGTTTCCTTTCTGTCACCCCAAAGATAGATTTTTTGGGATTTAGAGAAAAACCATTTTGACGATAGCATTCCAGTATTCTTCGTAAATGGTGGACATGGTCAGAATGACACTTTGAAAATACCGTCAAATCATCTAGGTATACTATAATGAACTCACCCATTTCATCCTTAAAATTTAGGTCTATTGCTCTTTGAAAGGTGGCACATGCATTTATCAGACTAAAAGGCATTTTTTGATAAGCGAAGGTACCCCAAGGTGTGGTGAAGGCAGTCTTATGCTGATCTGCTTTTCCAACTTCAACCTGATTATACCCTGAGAAACCATCCATCATTGATAACATCTCTAAACCTATCACCATCTACAAAACTTGATCCATGATAGGGAGAGGGTAGTTATCTTTTAAAGATAACTGATTCAAGTTTCTGAAATCCATGCAGATTCAAATTTTGTCATTCTTCTTTCTCATAGCCACTATATTGGCTATCCATGTGGAGTGATGGATTGGAAAAATTATCCTAACATCAAGCATCTTTTGTATCTTAGATAAAATGGTACCTGATATTTTTGGATTATATTTCCTAGACTTTTGCTTGTAAGGTACTGAGTTAGCCTTAAGAGGAATGTCATGACAAATTTCATTAGGCCTGAGTGATTTCAGGTCGTCATAAGAATATGCTAATACATCTATATATTGGTGGACTAGATTAGCGAGCTTGAATCTCTCCTTGGGAGTGCAACATTTCCCAATGTTCAACATCTTAGGATCTCCTTTGGTTCCCAGATTTAATTGATCAAAATCTTAAGAGGAGTTTGAATCTATTCGCTGTTGTTTGATGAATCTGTCATGGTTATCAAATAGTTTCTCTAGGGAAACCAGGCCTTTGAGAATATTATTCCCCTTTAGCTATAGGAACTCCTCCCCTACATCTATATTTGACTTAGAAGTTATCTCAAATTTTTAAAGTTCACCGCCTTCAAAGTGCAGCTATTCAAAGCTGTCCTTTTGCTCTAAGAAGGCAATGATTTGATTGTCATTGTTGAATACTTGCCAATGGCTAGCATTATTAGGTACACTTGGTTGAAAGACCAGTTCAATAGTGTACTTGTTTCCTTTAAATTCTGGGTGGGAAACCAAGAGAGTAGCATAAACAACCAATGCATCCGCTCGGTCATTGAATTCTCTCAGAATGGCAGATATGCTAAAAGCATCAAAGTTTTCAATTTGGTCCTAGACTAGATTGTGGTAGTGGTGTAATCTTTCATTCTTAATTTGATAGAGATTCCTTACCTAATAAACCACCAACTCAGCATCCCCTTTAGCATGGAGTTTAATGCATTTTTCTCTAACAACCTATAATCCAAGCAACAGGGATTCATACTCAGCTGTGTTGTTGGTGTTGCTGAATTGTAACTTGTAGGATAAAGGAATAGTATCTCCTTGAGGAGATACCAACACAACTCCAGCTCCTAAATCAGTAGAGGAGTAGCTGCCATCGAATTCTAAAATCCATACCTCACTACACATCACTTTTTATTTGAAAATTTCTTCATTTGGGGGAAGAGATTCTTCCATGCATTCATTTTGCTTTACTGATTCTCCTGTTGTGTCAGCTGAATACATTTCCAAGTTGTTGCTTGTAAGAGTTTCATCAGATGCCTCATGAACTTCATCTGTAGATAGAAAATAGCTATCCATGCCCGAAGACTCAAATAAAATATGAGCTTCTGGTGTTGATGATCAGGTGACTACATATTTTGCCTCTTTTTCAGGAAGCAATCTCTTCATAATACCTTGAATTGGGATCCTTCCCTTAGACAAGTCCATTCTTAGCTCACCCCCAACATCCTTGCAAAAATTCTACCCAAGAAGGATGACGTAAGAGGCTAGAACATTGGCCACTAGAACCATCATTTTTATCCTCTTTTTTAGAAAAGCTGCGAACGCAAATTGGGCATCTTTTATTTGACCAAGGAGTGGGATTTGCTTGTTTTTCATAGAAAAACACCTTCCAAAATTTTTGGTCAAAGTTACACCAAGGGAATCTGTCACCTTGGCAGGGATAAAATTATCAGAAGCTCTAGAGTCTATTATGCAATTACTCAATTTATAACCGTTTATCAGCAGAGAAACATAAAAAGGTTCTATTTTCTCAAGAGCAACATGAGGAGTCATGACAAGATTATTTTGGGTGGATTTAGCCTTGAGAGAATCATGAGTTATGTTTGAAGAATCTTGTCCTATGGGGATGGATTTATTTTTTACATATTCTGCCAACCTATCAAACTATTCAGGATTTGCTCTCAAATACTCAATCTCAGTCATTTGAATCTTAGTCTTTCTGGCGTGATCGATTATATCAAATAATTGGAATGAATTTGAGACAGAGGAAGAGGACCCATCATCTTGATCTTTAGTGAGTGTGGCACTGGTTTGAGAAATAGAGGTGGAAGATATGGGATGGTTTGAGGTACTTACTTTTTTGTTAGTTACCTAATCTTTTGGTTGGGAAGGCAATGGAGTCCCTCATTTAGCGATAGAGACCACCGGTTGAGGTTCTTCTTCTAATTTTACTTTGTCAGTTTACAGAGCTGACTGGTTTTGAGATTTGGTAAAAATAGCATAAGATCCATCAAACCCTTCTCCTTTACTTCTAGCTTCATCCTGGTAATCTAGGAAACCGATATTGGAGTCACCAACTAATTCTTCTTTTTTCTCTTCAAAGAGATTATCATCATCTTGTTGGTCCAACTCAGGTTGGAATGAAAAATTGTGTTCAACCTCTAGGTAACCAACCACTGAATTGGTAGGTGCTACTTCAATGGCAAGTTTCCCCTGAGGGGGGCAGGTGATTTGGTTGCCCTTGGTTCTGGGCAGTATTGCCCTAATATTTTGATTCTAAAATATTCTCCTTGGCATATATCAATAAGTGGGAGTAGACATACCTTGGGCCATTTGTCTTTTCAAAGCTATCAGTTCATTTGTCAAATTTTGCACCATAGGATTTGTAATGCTTGTAGAATAACTTTCAAGAGATGAAGAAAATCTATTTTTACTAGAGTCTTTTCTGATTTTATCTACCAGGATAAGATCATCCTCAATTTCAATAGCCAAATTTTGAGCCATCACGAGATCCATAGGGCCAGCCTGCCTCAATATAAAACTTACTTTGAGAAGTTGTGAGTTGATGAAAAAGCATTTGAGATTCTTCGGCATGGGCTGAGCGATGGTAGGAATCCAGTTCCTTAACTTATTGAATTTGGCTATGAAATCTCTCATAGGTTCATGGGGTTCCTTCTTCATCTGCGTAAGCTGAGCTAATAAGGCATGTGCATCTTCAACAGGTTTAAACCTAGCTTCAAATTTGGACTTGAGTGTATTCCAGTCAGTTATAGTTTGAGCTTGAAGGTGGTAAAACCAATCCGTGATAGTGCCTTGCAGAGTTTCTACAAAAAGTCTCACTACTATGTCTTTGAATTCCATAATTATTATGCCGTATGATATAGACAAGGTGGAAATATGCTCATCGGGGTGAACCTTCTCGTCACCAAAAAATTTGGGAATTTTTTTTTAGAGCTGTGAGGTAGTTCGTGTAAGGATGGGGTCAAATTAAGAGGGCTAAAAGAATTGCCCCACAGACCTTGAGCCATTGTGATAGGATGGTTAAATAGAAAGATAACAAATCTTGGCGGGGTCAATAAAGATAAAGCCTTACTAGTATTGAGACTAGAAGCTTCACCAGGTATGGGAGATCTAGCATTGGTAGGAGGAAAACTCCTAGTTCATTGAAGGCAAGATGATGGAGGAGAAATCTCAAAATTAGTTTATCGCACCTACTTGAATACGAGATCAACAATACCTTGAGCTCTCTAGCCTCATGTATACGGTGGATCTGCCAGAGTGTCAAATGAAAAAGGAACTGAAACTACTTCAAGTTGAAGCTTGAGGCTTCAAAATTCACGTTTATTTCCACAACATAGTTGCCAAAAGATGTTGTGTGAATATTTTGTCGTCAAACTCACTGATGACAAAATAGGTATATCAACCACAATATAAATAGATTTATGCCACAAAAAGTGTAGGTTTACCGCATCTTAATGAGATAAATCTCTCCTCTCATCAAGGGAAGGTTCCCTATGAATCACTTATATGCTATATATGTATATAAGTAAACAAAAAATAATACTCAGGGTAGTATAACACCATCCATCTCTCTTTTTTCATAGATGATGTCCAAGAAATATAAGAGGGAAGTCCCGGTTGATAGCTGAAAGCATTCCTCTTCTCTCAGAAATGGTATCCAGCACATAGCAGAAAATCTCCTGAAGTAGTAACAAGGTCTAAAAGAAAACCCATGAAAGCACAAAGCCTTTTGTTGCCTCCTTCACTGATTTAGAACATGCATAATAGTAGAGTGAAACAAAGCCCAAAGTCTTCACCTAAAACTACAATGAATAACAGGGTTACCAAAATAAAAGTAGCTCAAAGTCTTTCTCCTATCCTTTAGAAATGTCTTTAGATAATTTCAATACACACACTTTGCTTATTAAATCAAACAGATGAGAGATTATCAGGAAAGAGAACATAAGAAATATTTCCCAAGTAACACAAATTACTCCAACGCAAATTCTAAAATAAACCTATTTCTCATTCATTTGATAAAATATGATTTACAAGTTGAGTACAAAGTCTCAAGAAGTGTCTCAATTTCAGCAGATTTTTTTCTCTCAATTATCCAGAGATCCTTTTACAAAAGAGGTTCCCTCTATATATAGGGAGAAACCTTCAAAATTAGAAAAGATTAAAATAATAAAATATCCAGTCAAAGATGAGTCATCATTGACTTTGGGTTATTTTCTATATTTTTTACATGTAATTACATATTACAAAAGTGCATGTACTTTTACATGATAAATGTACATGAGAGGAAAGGAAGAAGAGAGAATGGAGAAGTGATTCAAATCTTGCCGTTGAACTTCTTCAGATGAGCATCATACATAGCGATAGATGCCTAAATTCTTATACTGTCTGGAGTAATGGTATTTTTGAAGATCACTTTGGCTCTGATGGTAGCATCTTTCAATGCTGTGATTGCTTTGGCATGACTAGTTAACCTGGTTCTTAGATTATCCAGAGTTAACTGAGTATCTAAGATGTTATCCACAAAAGTATTTGAAAATGCTTTCTCTTTGAAATCCCTTTGGATCATACCTTTGAATTCTTGAATCATCTCTTCTACTGAAAGAAATTGATTATATCTAGAGGTGAGATCGTAAGACAATTCTTCCAGTTTGTTCAATAGGCTAGTGTCACTTTTATCACTAGCATCCTTGGAAGACTTGAGATCTTCGATCAACTCCTTAAGTACCTGGATTCTGTATATCAGTGATTCTTTGATTTCAACATAGGAATTTTTGTTTTTAATGATGCTGATTGATATCAAGGTGTGTTTCTTCAGATCCTTCATCTCTACCCACTTGCTAAGATATTTATTTGTATTGTCAATATCTTGAGAAATAAGAGAGACGAGGTCTTCTAAATCTGTCCTTATCTTATTCATCTTCTCTGTCTTCTCAGTGACCTCTGTAAGCAAGGAAATTCCTTGTGTATGCATTTTTTCTATATAATATTCACGTACCTTCCCTTTCATGTAGGTTTTATCTGCTTTTTGGATAACAGGATCATCTATGGAAAAGGCTTCTGGGGTCATTGCTTTAGGAGCAAAAGTGAATCTCTTGACTATCGTGGTCAATTATTCTGCCTTTGCCTTGTAATAATCTTTCATCTCCTTTTTTCTGTCAAATTTTTGGACCATGATATCCATTGTTGATTGTAGGTCACTCTTTGCACCCTCATGAGTGAATTTTCCCAACTCAACATGAGAAATGGAGTAGTTGCTCATGTCAAAATCCTCTAGGGTGGCATCCTATGGAGGTTTGGCTATCTCCAAAAATTTGTGTCCCTTTTCTTCAACCATTTTTGAAAGGATCTTTAGTTTCTTAGGGTCTTAGCTTTCACTGACACTATTTTGCCAAAATCAAAGTCATCTATAGAGATGGCTTACATCTTCCTTTTGGGCATTAAAGTTGATAACCAAGGTGGGAGAGCAGAAGCACTTATCATGGCAATAGTCCTTGCAACTGGTGTTACTGGGGTGATGTCTGCACTACCAGTGAGAACAATGGGTGCAGTGGGTGTAGTAGGTGAAAATGTATCGACCACTGGCTGGTCAATGGCAAAACTTTCTCTGATATTGAAAGAAGGAGATAAGAGACTAGGGATAGACCTTGAGGAGTGAAACACACCTCCAGAATCACCTTGAGGGTCACTAAAAATAAATCTAGAAGAAGAGGTAGCTCTAGAAGAGGGAATACTGATGAGAGAAAGAGGTGAAGGAGATGCCACAGGGAAGTGGGGTGGTTAAGAAGAAACCCCTACAAGTGGTTGTGCCCCTTCTTGGGTAGATAGAGTCTCAGTTCTTTGCCACTCTATAGGCCTGTCATCTATCTCCATTTGTTTCACTGCATGTTCTTGAGTGCTTTGTTCCCCATCCTACATAGCTATAGATTCTAGCTCCTTCTCAACAACCTTCGATTTCTTTGACACAAAAATGATTCTAGGCTTGTGAGGCCTAGATGGAGAAGGAACGTCACCTTTATTATTAGTTTTATTCTCTACTTTTTTCTTTATTTCTTCTTGGAATTCAGCCTTTGATCTTGTGATGAATTCCTTCAACGTGATTCCTTTGGACACTAGCCAATCATTGGTGTTAGCCAATATTGGTTCAAATCTCTTTCTTAAAGAAGTCAATTCTTTTTTGGACCATTGAATTAGAGGAAGAGGAGAGTTATCAACCTTTTCAACCAGGTATCTATTGTTAATTATGTTTTTATCATCAATCAGACTAGGGGGAATATCTGCCAGCCTTAGATATTCAATCTGCTCCAGATTCAACCTGTTGTAGTCCATTCTTCTGATCTCTTTCGTTGTTCTTAAGTCCACCTAGATGTCCTCAATCATGGGCTCATGAAACTGAGTCTTTTTTAGATCATATCTTGGACACTCTTCTAGTCAAAATTGGGCCTTCTTTTGAACTACTTCATGGTGACTAGATATATTTCTATCTCCATTACTCTTGCTTTAGCAGAGGTCAAAACTGAGTATCTACCAATTTCTATTAGGAACTTGAAACTTGGCTTCTTAAATTCCATTTGCTTAGTGTGTATGACAATAATCTGTCTACACAGCTCCATTAGGACTAATTTGTCAGATAGAAATTAGGGGAGCATGTAGGGATAGCCTTGGGAAAAGCCAACCTGTAAATAGCAAAAGGAGGGGAATTGTAAAAACATGTAGCCAAAATCATTGATGACCATATAGGCTTCATTTGATACTCTTTTTTGTTCTAGTTGAGGATCGAAAAGGCACAAAAATACTATAAAAAGGCATCATTTAACCTTCTAAAGTGACAGATTGATCTTTTTAGTGTCAGCTGAGGGTAATATGAATAAACTGAGGTGGTTTTCCTATCTCCTTCTGTTGTCAAACCTGGAAAGGTTCACATTGAGGCTGTAATGTACACTAAGTATGAAGTCATATAGAACTTTGAAGTAGTAGACACTTTTGTCAACTACTCATGAAGAGCGTTGCTGATCTACTCACCCCATAAGATGACTTGTTTCCCTTATAGAATTATTTTAATAAAGGGATACATCCATTCATGGAATTGGGAAGAAGATGGTAGACCTCATACTTTGCTGAGAAGAGTAATTAAGTCACCAACTTCTTCTATGAAATCACTTCTCAAAAAATTATGTGGCCATCTAGACAAGTTGGCTCTGGGAGTCTTGAGCCATCTGTTGTTCATCACCTTTTTTTCCCTCTCGAGATCTTTGTCATACTCCTTCTATGCCTTAATGAAGTCAATTTTTAGCACTTCAATAATAGGAGGGCACATGAAGACTTTATTAATAAATTCAGGGTCCAGTCAAATTATCGTGTT
This sequence comes from Torreya grandis, assembly GCA_037957365.1. Taxonomy (NCBI): domain Eukaryota; kingdom Viridiplantae; phylum Streptophyta; class Pinopsida; order Cupressales; family Taxaceae; genus Torreya; species Torreya grandis. The sequence continues at coordinate 301,941 of JARHVA010000250.1, forward strand.
GCCATTGGCATCTAACACGATCCTGGTCTCTTTGTTATAGAACTGGTTGCATTGGAAGATGAATTCTATGTGATGTGCCACTACAAGGAAAGAGGAGACTAGATGGATATTGATTTCAATGATCCTTTTCATCTCTGATCTCGGGTTGGTCCCCTTGGTTCTCTCCATGAAATTGGCCATATCCACATGGCTGATCTCAGTGTCTCTAATGTCGTTGACATTAAAAGTAACTGAGGTGATTGAGAAAACACCTTGATACTGGTACTTCATGGCCTTTGAATTCTTTAGAGAAGTTTCAGTCATCAGGATGAGCCTTTGTTGAGAGGGTGCCGAGGAATAATAATCCTCAAGGGGAACTGCAGTAAGAATCATGATCATGCAATTTAGAGAAAAATTATCAATTTAGTAAAATTGCACATCAGGTGATCATGACCAAGGAAGGGCACTTGATGGGGTCGAGGTGCGAGTGGGTTGAGAGGAAAAATGGGGAGGAGGTGTGAAAGATGGAAGGAAAGAAAATTCTCCAGAGTTAGAGAAAATGGAGAAAAAGGAGCCGCCCTGGCATGTGGGATGGTCTACATGCATAGGCAGAAAAATTTGCCACCCGTGCATTCTAGGAAGAAAATATGTAAGGGTAGAAAAATTTACCACCCATGCATTTTGGGAAGAAAAGATGTAAGGGCAAAAAAATTTGCCGCCCTTGCACTCAGGTGTAATGGCGACAAAATTTGTTGCCCTTACATCTTGGTCGGGCAGACATGCATCAGTGGCAAAATTTGCCACCAGTGCAAGAGAGTAAAAAAGCTGTTAGGGCAGCAAAAAATGCTTCCCTTACATGGGTTTTGAAGTTTTGGGAAAGGGAGGGCGGAAAAAATTGCCACCCTAGCATGGAGAGAGAGGATGGATAGCCGAACGGGGAGGAAAGGAAGAGGAGGAAAGGAGCGCGGTGGGAGGAGATAGGAAAAACAAAAATAAAACCAATAAAAATGAAAAGAAAACCTAACACAAAAGAACACAAAATAAAATTCAAAAACAAATACCTACCTAAAAAATGACGTGCGATGAGAAGTTGAATCCAATGAAAAATGCTTCTTTCCAGTTGCAGGATCATCCAGAGGTAGAGGGTAGGAGGAGGATTGGAAAAAATAAATCAAAATGAATAAAAAAAGATATTAAATGGGGCAAAAAATGGCTCCAACCACTTGAAGCGCATGGCCATAAATGTTGCATGCAAAAAATGAGGCAGTGTAGGGGTGGAAATTTTTTTCGCTCCTACACTAAAAATTAAAGGACATGGAGGTGTGGAATTTTTTTCCACTCCTGCATGTAAAGAAGAAAAATGTAGGGGCGGCAAAATTCACCACTCCTACATGTCAGATGCAAGGGTGGTGAAATTCACCGCTCCTGCATGGAAAAGGAAAAGAAATGCATTGTTGGCAAAATTTGCCGCTTGTGCATGAATTTCTTAAAAAAAGACTAACTTTGAAAAAATGGAAATTTGTCTCCTGGTCATGTCGAGACTGTAACAACTTTCACGTTTTGGGGAAAATGTAACAAAGAAACATTATGAACTTTGAATGATGCCAATTGAGCAAACACGAGAACAAGAAAAATTCATCTCAAAAAATGAACCTAGAGAGAAAAAGGCAAAACAAATAAGTTTCACAGGGGTTGTTCTAAAAACGAGCTGAGCTGATTTTGGAAACAACACATAAAAAACATTTTTAGTTTTAGTTCTACCATTATCCAGACTTAGTGTATCTTTTTCAGCAATTCTAGTAGTAGTATTATCTCCAAATTTCACTATGCCACCATTGATATTCTTCAAGGTTATGAACTTACTCAGGTCTCCTATCATGTTCCTCAAACATCCACTATTAATGAACAATGAATTTTATTCATTTATTTCATGAAAATCTGTCTGTACCAACGTAGATTTTTTAGGTTATTTCTTCTGTCATGAGCCTGTCTAAACTTTCTTCTTAATGAATGGAGCCTTGAAACTTTGGCCCTTTTTGATTGACTGAAACACGCTTCTACAGTACGAGGCTATGTGTCCAAAGTTTTTGCACTTGTAACATATTATGACCTCTTTATAAAATCCTGATAGAAGAGCAAAAGAGTTGTGGCTTTTACTTGACTTTGCATGAGTTTCCTTCTTATTTCTAAAATTGTTAGCCCTTTTTTGACATTCTAGTTTCTTATGACCATATCCATTATAATAAAAATAATAACCATAAAATAGGACCTATTTGTGTATCTCTGACCTGATTGCCTTTTTTAGCTATGTTCCCTCCAACCTTCTTTCTTTGAGATGTCCTCTGTATTCTTAACTTCTTCCCTTTTTATTTCCTCTTTTGTAAGAGCTTCAACATAGCTCTTTCCTTTTTCCTTATCTATGAAAATAGTGGTTTCCCCTTTCTCTTTTTCAGATCTGATCCTATCTTATCTAACATTGATTTTTGACTTTCTAATATCTTATTCAACATATTAGTTTTATTCTCAAATTTTGAATCATTGGCTGCTCTATCATTGATTGATTTATTTATTTTCTCAAGATCTACTTATAAAGAAGCAATTTAAATAACATACCTTTCACATTCTTCACTTACTTTTTATAACTACGTCGTTAGATCTTTTTCATTCTTAGCTTTTTCAAAGTGTGCTTATAGATCTTGTAGAGTAAAATACTCTACATTTTATTTTGAGTTTTAGTTGTGCACTCTAAGTTTTATCCTTGCACGTTTCAATTTCGAGGTAGTGAGGGTTATGACACAGGGCATGAGTTTTTCATTTTGCACAGGTTTTTCATTTTGCCTAAAGTCTGGAAGTTGAGCAGAAGCTGCCAAGTGTCATATGCTAGGACACATTATAATTTGTTTCTAAAAAGTATCAGAATGTACCATGTGTCTCGTTATAACTCAGTGGAGTGCAACACGTGTTGACATCTGTGTTTTAAGTTTCTTATGAGTTTTAAAAGCTTCTTTCAATAAGCTTCTCTCAGATTTGCATATAAGGTGCTAGGTGGAATCTGTAGAAGGTTTTAATATGCTTCTCTAAATGCAGCAAAAAGTGCCACTTGTCCCTTGTTAAATCTCATCGAAGACTGCCAAGTGTCAACATCCACAGTTTCTTATTTTTGTTTCATTATTAAGTAAGGACTATGGTGGGCCCCAACTAAGTTTATAAAGTAAGCAGAACATGCCAAGTGTCATCATCTGTGTGAATCTAAAATGAGTCCTAAATGTTTGTATAGTGTAGCTAAAGCTCAACAGAAGTTGCCAAGTGTCATCTTCTGCAGGACTCTCAAAAAGTATCTAAAGCTTCTATAGACAAGCAAAAGCCACCACATGTCACTTGTTAAAGATTAGTAAAAAGTGCCACCTATCCCTGTTCCCCTTTTGAAGCTGCTCAGGCAAGAAGTGTTGTGGGTCCCATTTTCTATAAGTTGTAAAGTTTCAAAGCAATGGAGTGTGATAGATGTCAAAGACGAAGCACTCCCAATACAAAGACACAGTAAAGAGTATAAGTTATGCAGAAGCTACCAAGTGTCATTTTTTGGTGCCTCCTGAATAATGAGATGGTTTTCAAGTGAGGCAAGTGGATGTTGCCATATGTCTCAAGGGTTTTGTTTCTAAAAGTAGTGGAAAGTGCCACATGCTAAGTTCTTATTTTTCCCAAAAAGATGAAGGAATTTCAAGTAAAGTGTGTGAGCTATGTTATTTGCCTTAGGGTTTATAGTCGCAAAGACTTGCGGATGTTGCCAAGTGTCCTCACCTATTTCATAGTGGGAAATGTCACATGTATTTGTTTCAGCCAATGAATTTGTAGGGAAGCTAAATGTTTCAAATTTGAAAGACATCTTATGTTATACACTTCCAGTTAAGTTAGAGTTTAGTTAGATTGTTGGGATTGGATCTTGCAGGCAATCTAGAGCTAGTACTATGCTATAAATATGGGTGCAAATACATGACATACAAGAGGAGGAAGAAGAGAGAGAATTTTCTGATATAGATTGTTATTAGAGATTTACAAGAAGTTTTTGAGACTTTCTTATTGTGGCCGGTAATATCATTTGCCTTTGTTCTATTTGCTTAATTCAGAAAGTTTGTATAATTGTGCATGTATCTATGCCATTTATGTGACTGAAAATTAATAAGAAGATTGAGTTATGTGCCTTTGCTGATATTTTCTATGTTATTGCAAAATCATCTAAGTTGTGAGCCTTTGATTATATTTGTTTTCATCTTTTACATTGATCATGCATTGTTTGCTCTTTAATGTAATTGAATCCTAAAGATAGCTTCATTATGCTTAGTATTAAGGGATGAATTAAACTCAGGTGCATCTCCATAGTTAAATTTTCTTTTGTTGCATTGGTGATTCCATTTAGTTTATATCCCTTTTCTCACAATACATTTGAGATAAAGAAGAGCCAACTTCTTTAAAATCTGGAGGTCATTTCAAGTCGCAAGTCCCACATTCCTAAAACTTCCCATTGTTGGTGTTGAAAACAATGCAATTTAAAGCATCAACAGATCTTTAATTATTTCTTTTGACTCCTTTTCATTTTTCTCAATCTGGAGCTTTAATCTTCAATTATTCTTCTCAAGATCTTTTAACTATTCTAAGGCACAAATGAGTTCTCTTCCAGATTCACTTCGGATTCATCTTGTTCTTCTTCTTGATCATCTATACTTTTACTTATGGAGGTATCTTCATGTGTGTCCATGAATAGAATATCTTCTTGTTCTGAATCATGGACTCCACTATCTTTGGTTGAGCTAAGATCTTTAGAATAAAAAATCTTCTTCTCAAATCCCTTCTTGAATTTTCTTTTGAAATTCTTCTTCTTTATTGTCACCATTACCCTTATCTAGGTACTTAGCTATAAAATGTCCAATCTTTCCACAATTAGAACATTTAAAAGGTAATTTTCCTTGATATTTACAGGTGCCATTTTTTGGCTTGCAAATAAATAGAGCTCCCTTGTCATCTTCATCATCGCTAGAACTATCACTTGATTCTTAAATCTTAGCCTTCTCTTTTTTTGATGTCTTAAAAGTAGCTTCTCTCTTTGAGGGTTTCTCTTGTTCAGTCTACATCTCATATGCCATAAGAATACCATATAGCTCATCCATCTTTAGCTTGGCTAAATTCTTCATCTCTTCAATTACTGAAACTTTTGCATCATATCTCAATGGTAGAGATTGCAAAAAATTTTGAACCACAATTAATTCTTCTAACTTTTCTCCAAGACCTTGAATCTCATTAACTATTTGATCAACTCATAAAATATGACTTGCTATATTTTCTTCCTCTTCCATCTTCCATCTTCAAACTCTCAAACTATTTTCTAAATGTCTGAAGCTTAGCTTGCTGAACCTTTCCATTACCTTTGTAAATATTCTCAAGTTTTACCCAAATTTCATGAGTAGGTTTACATTGTATAACTTTAACACATTTTGATTCACATAAACCACATAAAATAGTATTTAAATCTTTATCATTATTTTCACTTTCCTTCTTTTCTATCGAAGTAGTTATAAGTGTATGTGGCTCTTCATATTCCTCCACCACTGATTGCCAAATGTCAAATCCAAGGGCCATAAAATAAGTCTTCATCTTTATGCTCCACAAAGAATAATTTGTCCCATCAAACAAAGGTGCCTTATTTGTAGAAAAACCTTCATATGATCTAACCGTCATGCTTTCCTGATCTACCTTTAAGCTGTAATACTTTTTCTAAAGGAACCTGCTTTGATACCAATTATTAAGCATAAAATATGCTGAGAGGGGGGGTGGGTGAATCAGTATATTATATATATTTTACTTAATCTGATTTATTTTCTTTAACCACTTAATCACACATTCAAGATATGTAATAAAACTAAAATAAAAATATGCACCACACAAGAGAGATAGAGAGACACCATATTTTAATGTGGAAACCCAAAATGGGAAAAACCATAGAGAAAAATCTCAAGTATATGAATGAACACCAAATCAAATTACATAATTTGCAATCACCAATTTGCAGGAGCACCGACCCCTTTGTCGAGCACCAACACAACAACTATTTGTGAGCACTAACCCATATGAGCACCAACCCCTTGAAAATATTGTTGAGAACCAACCCATAGGAGCACCAACCCCTCTTGTGTATAAAACACAACTATTTCTCAATTTTGCTTACTCAAAAAATGATATAACTCTCCAATATCTCCTACTTTTATCTGTTTGAAAACAAATACAAACCATGCACTCTCTTACATCTTAAAAATGGATTATCAAGCCTTTATTTATAGCTTTCCAAATGACCTTTGGCATTAACCATTTATGACCCTTCAATCCTCATGGAAAATGGAACCAAACTTGTATGACCCTTCGTATCCTTGCATTCAAAAAGTCACATGGTGACTCTTCATAAGTAAATGTGTCCTTTCCTATTTTGTCTTATCTTGGTGAATTTTTATATTCCTCAAAGTGTCCTTTCATGGAAAAATGAGCCACACCTACTTTTGTCTTCACATGGTGACTCTAGAAATTTCTTAGGATGACTCTTCATGAGAAAATACATCCCATTCCTCTTTTGTCTTTACCCTGTGACTCTTTGCCTTCTCCATGATCCCTCTTTTGACTTATATGCAATGAAAAATATATTCATTAATATTAAATAAATATTAACACACATTAGCCAAGATATGAATATTAAAAACACCATTAAATGCTATGGGGCCTTTATCACTAATAATGCTAGACCTTTGACATCAATGACAATATTTCCAACATGACATTCACTGCACTAGATTTTGTTGTTGTATTCTCTGTATTGGTTCATTTCTCTTGAAAGAGTTCTAAGAGACATTATTGATGTTATTTTCTCTTTCATGTAAGTTTTTCTCACTTCCATAATAAATTTGATATTGTCTTTTAATTCCTTATTTTCCTAAGATATGGTTATGACCTGATTCTTTAGATAAGAATGCTCCCTCATAAACCATCTCATGATGGATATTTGGAGCTTGAGTTCTTGAATTTTAGAAACCCTACTTTCAATATTCATCGACTCTGATACTTGATCGAATTCATCATTAATCCACCTTCTACTATTAGAGAAATCTACTACAAGTTGAGCATTTACTTTAGCCCTTTTCTTAGAATTCCCCCTTTTCTACTCTTTTGCAATCTCATCCATAGTTGAAACAATTATTTTTAATAAATAGATCCCTTTAGTAGTCATTTCTTATCCATCATCATGAATATCCACTTGATAATCTCTAGATTTTTTTCACTAACCAACAAATCACCATCATCCTAACACTATCTCTTTCTCTTTAAGGCACTTCTGAGTCTATGTTTTAAACTACCCAAAAATAGGTCCTAGGAAAGTGGCATGGGGAATCTCCCAGATCCCCTATTCATGCCTTTAAAATATTTAAAGATAATGAATATTATTGCTTAGTGTAGAGGATGATTATTTTTTCCCTTTTTCTCGTTCAAAATAGATCTGTTAAGGTAGTGAATGATGTATAAAGTAAGGCTTAAAGAGATGTGGTGGTGGAAATAGTTAAGGAAATTGAAATGGTAATAGTGCACAACATTAATATTACCTTCCAAAGTTATATAGAGCATAACTTACTTTGCAACTTTATTGAACATGTGAGGGAACTCCTCCCTGGAAAAGCCATTCTACAAGGGCACTAAATCCTCCCCTTCCAAGATACATTTATTCCTTTCTTCTTTGAGGGATATGCATATTTTAAAATTTTTTGTAACCTCAATATTAAGCCTTTTTACTTAAGTAATGAGTTCCTCAATAATCATCATAGTTAATCCATTGAAAACCAACATCTTGTCTCTCTAATTCTTTACAAAATAATTAGAAACAAACTTATCATGGCCCTTTACCCTCTGCATGAAGAGAACCATACCTCCAGTCTATAAAATCTCCTATATTTCCCTGTTATCCTTGACATAGTCTACTAAAATGGGTTCCACCCTCAAAATATCCCCTCTCATTATGAAACAACTTGAATCCAAACTTGGGAATGAATAGGGAGTTAGTGTATCTTAGCAAGAACACTTTCTTACAACTAGAAAAATATCAAAGCCCTTCATAACTCATAATAATTTTATTCAAGAATAAATCATTATTACCTTTCTTAATGACCACCCTACTTACCATTATGTCATGATCTGACTTGGAGAGCCATCAAAGGGAAATGAATGTATCATTCCCACGTGCCACCATAAAAAGACCGTGATAAATAAAAAGTAACACCCTTAGAAAATAACCCTCTTAAGCATGATTTAAGAATTCTAATTTGATTCTTTGGAAATAACATTAGGTAGCTTTTCTTTATTAAACTAACTTCTAATCCCCACATAACCCACACCTTCATTGCAAACCAATTAGCAAAAAAAAATACCTTCTCTATAAATATGTTGAATGATTACTTCATGCATAAAATGTATGCTCATAATGGATTACTAAATTATATGACTAATTCACCATATTACAAAGTTAGTTTTAGAAATATAGTTGATGATATTTAATGATTCACCTTTAATTACCAACTTGTTAATTCCCTGATCCTTCGCTAATCTTAAACCCCACAAGGTTGTAAGAGCTTCAGACTAAATATTAAATTTTATTCCCATTATTCTCACATAAGATGACACTAAATTTAATTTATCATCCCTAATAATCCCTCCCCATATTGAAGCCCTAGGATTCCCCTTAGAAGCCCCATCAAAATTGAGTTTCATCCAAATAAGATAAGGAGCCAACCACTTAACTAGCTTCCTTGTTCCAACCCTTAGGTCATTTAATGTATTGACCTGGACTTAAATATTCTAGTTAATAGAAATCATATATCCCTCCATTAACATAAATTTAGATTGGATATGAGGGATATTGTTAGCACTCCAAAATGTACCATTTGAAGAGGATAGTTCAATTCTCTTCAGCTTGGGGTAACATGGGATTGGTCTAAATGTTGTGGGTGACTTATAGGAAGATCAAACCTATAGTTAATGGGGTTAAATCCCTTGGTACATCAAATTAATCCCTATTCATAATACATAATAATGTTGGGATGAAAAGTGATAGAGTGAAAACATGAAAATAAACCTATTCTAAGGGTGGTGATGCACCAATATTCATGTATCCTCTCTTGACTAATCTTCAAACTACACTTTGTGAATCAAATGAAAGACTAATGATTGTAATAGGCTTCTTGATAAAATATTAAACATAATTTATTCATATGGAGGTTATGTGGAATTTCTACAACTTGAAGGCAATGGAAAAGAGGCCTACTTGAGGCACTATAAACTAGCTCACTCTTCAATACAACTACCATACTCTAACACATCACATGACCTACATAGGATGACATAATGACATCTAGGTGAAGGATAAGACCTGAAAAGGAGAAAAAATCACACTTTATGCAAGTCAACAAACCATAACACACTAATTATAACAAATAAATCTATAAATAGTCCTTTCTTTATTGATTTACAAGGTTTCAAGATATAATTTGGTAGAGTTTTGCTATACCCAGCCAAGGGATAAAAACAAAGGCCTTAAGGCATGAATATATAGAATTATTAGCAAGATAAAAAAGGTAATATTGGAATATAAGTGTAATGAATAGGCCATAATGGTTATACCCCACTCACACACTAGTTATAACAACCCTCCACACTCTATGCATTGCTTAGGTTGACTAGTGCCTTGGATAAGAACTTTGGGGTGTTGGAGTCCATTTTTAGCATGATTTGACCCATGAAGAATATATTAATACCATAATTAGTTAATTACATCTCATATAATTAGTTACCAAGCATTGAAAATGTCTAATTAGGCCTCCTCCATAATGCATTAAGTAGCTACCTTTTCCAAAATGTTAGCCATGTTTAAGAAACTATCTAAATCATTCATAATGACCATGGATATGGATCTTGATCACCTAAAGGGGTAGTTAAATATGTTTTGTGATGAATAATTAACTACATATTGGCCTTATATTACCATGATCTTCTTCATTTTGTTGATTAAAGGAGTTTACTAGACAAGCAATTTATTTTCTTGGTAAATCACTATTTGGATGATTATGGGAACTGAAACAAACCTCCAATCTAACTGAGCTAGTTTTTTTTCAATATGAACCAAACTTATATATCAATTTTTATATTTTACAAGTAGTTCAAACTTGAAATCTCACATCATTTAGGTCACCTCCTTCATGAATTATAAGATTTCCTAATTGGTAAGGACTTGTAGAAGCATTTCTAGGCAGATTTGTCAACACTTCATGATTTGAAGAAGTAAAACAAGCCCCATAATACCTATTAAAATGATATATAACCCATGTAAAAGTATTTAACTTCATTTTTTTATCAAAAACTTATCAAATTTCACTTTATGGAGGTGTCCATACACTATTTTATAGACAAGTATCATAGCTGAGGCCTCCTCTGAGTGGACTATGTCTGCAATAAAAAATGCATCATGTCCATAAATAAATCCTAGATTAGATGGGATAGAGAACACCTAAATTTATGATTGGGGAACATATAATTGTTAAGTAAGAGCATGACCAATGTGAGGATCCACTAGACTTGATTAGGGGATCACTTGTCATAACCAACCATGTGAGGTAGGGTTCCAAAGCTTACAACCTAACACAATATCAAAATAACCCTAAAAGAGTCATATGATTTAATATTTCACTAATCTAATAACAAGAAAAATAAATCTAATATAGTGCACACCAAATCTTGTGGCACAAAGTTAGGGTTAGAAACAAAATAAATAAATAAATAAACTAAACATGTATAGAAGACATATACTCACATCAATGTATACATAATTATAATACATGGAAGAGAAGAATAAAAATGCATTATATATCTAATCTTACAAAGGAGGAATAAAGTTAGGAATACTTACCTTTGAAGATGAACCCACCAAGCCTTAATCTCCCCCTTAGACAAGGAGCTTCACATGAGATTGTCATGGTATGTAAGGATAACTAAGATAAATTATCTCTAGGATAAAAAACCTATCCAAGAATCCAAAATACTTATCCACAAGATTAGATCAAATATCCAAAGAAAGTATTGAACTCTAAATCTTTATTCCCCAAGTAGAATGGTCAATAGGCAGATGTTCATTCACACTTCTTTGCTTGATTCTTCACTCTTATGAAATGGTGGTAAATGACCTTATATATATATAGTAGTATCTTGCCCTAAATGTTGAAATATCTAAATATCACATTTTTGGGTGTAACTCACTAGGTTTTTGGTAGGTCAGTTGAGAGGCCAACAAACCAAAAGAGAGAAAAATTCCCTAAACTATGCTAGGTCAGTTGACCTAACACAACTAACAAGTCAAAAGGGTGATAATGTAATAAATGAAGTATAAAACATAGAAAGTGATAATAATAGGTAAAAATAAGAATAATAAGCTTGGGTTCAATTTTTTCAAGAGGCTAGTGCATGGATGGCAAGTGGAAAAAGGAACAACAATCTTATGAAACACCGATGGTCTACCCACCCATTTCTTGGTGTACCCTTAAAGGCATACACTTAGAGAGATTGAGACTTGATAGGTTATTATAGGATATAAAGTGTCAATAATAAATAAAATCTAAAAATATTATGGGTATACATGTGCCCCAGCTGAAGCTCATCACGTGTCACGTAAGTGCAACACGAGATAGTGCTTTAGAATAAAACATGATAAGACACAATGTTGATGCTAAGTATGGTGCAATAAGTATAAAATAAGATAAATGAAAGGCAAAATTGAAAAACACATACCTTTAACTTATCTTAGTGTCATAGATAAAGAAGTAGACTGTAAGAAATGAAGGTGTCCAATGTAGATTATACTAGGCAAACCTATAGAAGTTAGTGCAAAAAATATCCAAAAATCAAAATTTTTGGAAGATAAGCATATGGTAGTGGAAAATAATCTATACATCATCATGATTCTAATGTATTTGATAGTTTTCAAAATAGATGAGTAGAAATAAAGATAGAGGCAAAACAAGGAATTTATTTGAAAATAGATGAAAGAATTGAGTTACTAAAAAGTGGTTTTTAAATAGGGAAAAAGAGAATTTATTTTGAATTTTGAATTGTGAAAGACAGAAAAAAGAGCTATGAGACCAAAAAAGGCTAGGATGGTAAGGGAATGACATGATAAATGAAGAGGACACCTAGATGTGGCAACATGTGCACTACAGGTATGCAACTATGGATCTCAAACTAGTTTTTAAAATTTGTATTGAATTGAGTGATTTTTTGATAAAATTTGATTTTAATCATTTATATATGTAAAAATTGAACAAACTTAGATTATAAGGGTATAAAATAGGAATATGGTAAATGGGTTTGAAGGGTTTAGGAAGAAAATGAGTGAAATGCACATTTTAGGAAAAATGTACTAGGTTGTTACACATAATGTACTAGGTTGACCAGGTTGACCTAGTAGGATGAAATAGGGAAAAATCCATATGGTCGACCTAGTAGGTATGGGTTAACCTAGTGTAATATATAGGATAAAAGGATATAATGGAGTGAGTAACTAGTTTGTAAGGTCAAGAATGAAAACTCAATACCAGAGAGGGGAAAGTAAGAAGGTTGACTTGGAATTTGAAGTCAATTATGACAAAAATAGGGAAATTTTGGTCAAACCAAGTTGAGTAAAGAACTATAATAAACATGAAAAAGCATGTAAAAAGATGAAAGAGGGATAAAATGGCCTAAAATGACCAAAGGCGGACAAGAGGGACCAAATAAGCTAGAAATAGGATAAAATGAATAAGGTAAAGGCAATTAGGATTGTTTTTAATTAAAAGAGTAAAAATGATGTATAAAGAATGTATTGTGATTATACATGACATGGAGGAATTAATACATCCTTTGTTATTTCTTGGTTGTAGACATGATCAAGATTTGGAGATTGGTGGATGTGTCTTGGTTGTCATATTTGTTGGATAGATTGTCAAATGGAGATCAAACTAGACTGGTAGCCATGGGTCTAGGAGGTATATCTGATATGTGAAGGATCCCCTCAATACTAACCTATTAGTCATGTTCCTAGGATTCTAGGAATGATTAAACAACACCTTCAAATGGGAAGTGGATGGGGATGTGATAGAGGTGGGTATCACACTAGAGGATGCCCATGATATCCTCAAGCTACCCATAACAAGAGCATCAATGACCACAAGGATACTAAATAGCTTAAAGGAGAGGAGAGCCTTAGTCATGTGGGCTATATTCTCATAGATTATATTGAGAGGATGGAGATTTAGTATGGATGATGTGTATATATCATAGATTTTGGACCTTTTGAAGGTGGTGATAGGCCTTGTGACATAGTGGGTGATTTGTCACAAGTCAGATGGTAATGTACCATTGCTTATGGTAGCCTTGAATAGGATGATGCTGAAGGAGGAAATATTATATGATCTAGGCTATATCATCTGGGCCTAACTCATTCATGATCTATTTGAGATGTTAGTTAGACGGAAAAAGACTATGAGATTGATCATACTATTGAAAACATGTATATATGAGAGACTTTCCATGTATTAACTGATTGGGTTACCCCATATGGTTGATGACAGGTTACCTCAAGTGCAGAGATGGAGGGAGGACTAGGTATCATAGGCCATGCCCCATGTACCAATGCTATAGTTGGTGAGATGTACAGATATCTTGTGGCAGCCATATGGGCACACAATAGCTACATGAGCAAGCTGACACATAGTTACACTAGTACTAGAGAGGAGAAAGGTGGTTGGACACTATACATGGTGGAGAGAGTCACATCTAGTGGCATGGGTACCAAGATAGATGGGCCTACCTCATCTCGTAACATTGATACTAATGCCTGACTAGTGGGTTTAGTATGTGAGGGAGCCAAAAGGGAAGAAGGGACTCAGACCACTAGTAGTGAGGCTGATATTAAGGCCACATTAGGATTGACCATGGATTTTTTGGGCATGATGAGTGGTAGAGGAGGAGGTAGATATATTACATGTACCACTACCAACCTGACAATGAGATGAGAAATGGCCACCAAGGACATGACAATGATAGAGAAAGGAGAGAGTGGAGACTATAGACATCTTAGATGACCCTATAAATGAGTTAGAGGAGATGATAGAGAGACCAATAAGATGGAGGCTATGATGGACACAATATATGACAATTAGGTTCAAGTTGAGGAGGTGACCTACCAAGGAGGTAATAGGAGGTCATACTGATGGAGAGACTATGTTACACGATCATGCAGATGATGATATCATAGGAGCTTAGACATAGATAGATATGAATATGGTTAAATTATTTTTTAATTTTTTATTGGTAGTAGAGAGATATAGATAGATATTATGAGATATGATAGTGATCTAATATCCATCTGGTGTGATTTTATAAGCGTACCTAAGGATGAGGAGGAGAGATGGGGGTCCCTAGTGAGGGGAGCACTCCATGACATCTATAATCATATAAAATGCAAAATTGGTTGTCCTAGGTATGGCTAATAGCACCCAACCTATAGGTCCTCTTTCTTGGTCACTCAACCCTTCTCGACTAGACTTTCATTGATTCCCACTCACCCATAGCTTCCCAGACTTAGCTTTTTGAGACCCAGGTAACACTTTCAAACCTAGATCTATCCCCTAGGTCTCATACTCATAGAATAATAGCACCCAAATTGGATAGGAGTGTTAAAATTTAGGGGTGTCCTATTTTTGGCACTATTGTCCAAGTTCACTTTAGCCTCAAATGGTTAGATTTTCCTAATTTCTTATCTTTTCCCCTATCAACCTAATACAAGTTCATCCAACCCATGATCAACAGTTTCTATATAAAAGGAAATTAATTGTATATTTATAAGGGATGACACTCATTCATAGGAAATAATCAAGAATAAAAGTAAGGACACTCAAGCACTCTTCACTATTCTCTGCATACAACTTTTTAAGACCAATTCAAGCCTATTGAAGCACTCATACCAGTCTCTAGTCATCCAAAGTATATTATAGTTTTATATCTAGTTGCATACATCACAAAATTTCACTAAACACTTAAAATGGGAGAACTACATTAGCTTGATCCTTCTTCAGAGTATTGGTATGTAGGCAACATGTCCACACATGGGGTGTGAAGTGCATCCAATGTATCCTTTACACACTAATACCTTCTCTCTTTCCCAAGTTTACTAATCAATTTCAAGTACCAGGAGCTCCTAAGGGTTTTTAATATTGAATCAAAAACAAAATGAACTTTGTACAGACCTAGGCTTTGATATTTCACTACCAAGGTGTCACAAGCCTGTCAAATAGAACCTATAAAAGCCATACCACCAGGACAACAATGTCAAAAGTGGAAAATAGTGCCAAAAAGTTGACTACAATACCAAGTAGTAGGGTGTCTTGATTTTATCATTCCTATACAATCCAAAATTAGAGTTTTGAGTCCTATTTATGATAGTTTGTCATCCCTACACAACAATTTTTAGACCCTACCTCTTCTATTTAAACCTAGAATAAGATAAGTTTGATTTCTTTACACTTCTTACTATTTTTAGAGAAGGTAAAATACATATCTATTTACACAAATCAGTAGGCTAATTGAGACACATTTATTTTACTAATTTACATTTACTCAGACCTTTATTTGCTTAGGAATTAAACACCTAATTCTCAAAAATAATAAAACATTTGGTGAACCCAACTTACTTTGAATCTCTACACCAAAAATATATAAACCCTAGGGCTAATTATTTATAATTTTTTGAAAATTTTTCCTAATTTTTATTGAATTTAAAAATAAAAAACTACAAAATAATTGAAATATTTTTCAATATATTTACCCAAACCCTAGTTTACACATACTAAGTCCTATTTGCATACAACACTTGCAAACCACTAGGAAAAATTACTACTAATTTTAGAAATATTTTTAGATTTTTCCTCAATTTTTTAAAATTAAAACTACAAATTTTCTATAAAATTTTCAAATTACTACACTAATTTTGGATAAATTTATTCAAAACCTTAGTTGCATCAAATACATTCTCGATTATTTTCAGTACTTTTCACATCATTTTTGAAAATTTAGTTGCATATCTAACTCAAAAAATGAATTTCAAATTCAAAAATTCATATTATTTTTCAAATAATATTTTTGAAAAATCCCTAATGGTATATACTAGCTCCTTTTTTGCTTGTTGAGGTACCGCCTTACATGTTTGACAGCTTAGTATCCTTTTTTCATAATTTCCAATTCACTATTTTTTGGACTCTACATTTCTTAATTTTAGTACTTTCCATTTCTCCCACATTGCCTATTAATACATATTGATAAACATTTAAAAACATTTCAATTTTTTTTTCCTACTTTACTAATGGCTCAAAATACCAGTCTTGATGAAACTGATAAAAGTTAACTTAAAGAACTCTTAACTAAACATCTAGATATGCAAGATGACATGCTTAAAATTTTACAAGAGGAACAACGAAAAGTAACCAATGGGAAATCTTCTCAAACCATAGAGAAGCTAGTTAAAAATGACACTATGGGGGCAACTGTGTCTCAACCACCCCCTATAGCAACCCAACTTTCTTCTATGCCACCAGCTGTAGTTAGTACATCCCTATCTTCTGATGTGGCAATCCTTGTGTAAGAGATCTGATCTCTTCAATCCAAGGTGAAATATCTTGAGCAAGGTACCAATATACCTACACAGGCATTGTATTCTTTTGCTTTACTGCATACACCATTGGTACACCACATTGCTTCTACACCCTTGCCATAAGGATTTTTTCAACCCAAGATTATTCTTTATGGTGGAAAGGGTGATCTAGAGACAAATTTGAGAGCTTTTCATGTAAGATTTTTGGATTATGTACCCAATGACTAGCTACTTACCAAACTCTTTCCATGGATCCTACATGATTATGATCTACAATGGTTTTAGAGTCTACCAAATCAGTTGGTCACAACTTTTAATCCTTTAGTAAACATGTTCCTAGCACTTTTTAGTATCAAAATTGGTGATAAGGTCTCATATGCACAAATTGAAAAATAGAAATAAAGTTCAAATGAGCCTCTCACAGATTATGTTCTTAGATAAAATACTACTTTGGCTAAGTGAACTAGCCCCATGGTTAATCAAGAGATATATGACATCTTCAAATAGAGCCTTCTACCAACACTACATAAATCCATTATGTTCAAAAGATTTTATTCCTTCACTAAATTATGTCATACACTTAAGAGAAGATAAGTCAAGTTAATCTCAATGGGCAAAATCAAGTATTCAAGTACTCCAGACACAACAAACAAGAGTTATATAAAATTCCCATACAAGGTCAAAATCAGTGACAACAAGAATCAAAATCAACCAGTAGTTAATGTGGCTTTAGAGCCCCCTCAACATGTGGTTTTATAATCACCTCCTTGATGCACATTTACCATTCTCCTAGTTTCTCCACCCAAGGTTTTACAATAGTTATTAGAATGTAAAATCATCACTCTCCCTCCTATCTAAGAAGTAGATCCAAAAAAGCCTCTTCCATGGGGATATGATCAACATGTATTTTGTGATTTTCATAGGGCACCAAGCCACACTACAAATAGATGCATCAATTTGTGATATAAAATAAAATACTTGATAGATGATAATCTACTTAATCTAGGCACTTTAGTTGATCCTCCAAAGACAAATCCAATATAAGATAAAGCTTTGAAAATATTTTCAGATCCATTTCCATAGCATTCAAAAAAAGAGAAAGAGGACACATCAGGTGTTCATCATACATACCATGCACTTTTTATCAAAGCACATATCCATAATCAACCTATCCATAGTGTACTCATTGACAATGGTTCTAGTCTTAATATGTGCACCTTCAAACTAGTACAACATTTAGGTTATTTAGAGTAGGATATCACTTCAATTGATATAGTTATTAATGGTTTTAGTGGGCATATTTAGATCTCATTAGGATAGATAGTACTTCCACTATAAGTTAGTCTTACACATGTGGCCACAACATTCACTATAGTTCCTAGTATAGGAATTTTTGACATACTACTTGGTTGACCATGGATTCAAAAACTTAAGGTAGTAACTTCTATAGTTCATAGATGCATGAAGTTAATTCATGCTAATCAGGTTATTATAGTTATTAGAGTTCCTTATGAGTCACCAATTCTAACTTTAGATCCATTTACTAGCTTCTAGTCACTAGATCCAATTCTTCCATCAGTTTTATCTTCTCTTCCATCTTTTGTTCTAGTTCCACTTCAGGTTCAACCAGAGTTACAACATCTATCACCAGTATAGAGGGTTCATACACCCCTATAGCTTCAATATTCTAGATGGATTCCAATGATAGTATTCACACCTAGAGCAGTTACATTGAGATCTCATATAGCTACATAGAGAGCACCTATTCACATATCTTCTTCTCCTACTTTTAGATGGGTCCCTAAGAGCCCTATAGTTGCATCCACTTCTTAGAGTCATAGGGAACACAAATTTAGTTTCCAATTTATATATTTTATAGAATTTGCAATGCACACAAATTTTAGCTTCATAATCTCAATCATATACTCATGTCTCACAATCATGCATGATTTAATTGTTCGACACAAGACACCAGGACAGAGAGTCTCACTCGAGACTCATCGGTTAGTATCATTTCTTCTTAGTCCTTCCTGTACATATTCCATATATATATATATACACAAAAATAATATAACACTTAAAAATACAAAAAACATTCAATTTTTTTGTAAAAATACCAAAAACATATTTTTGATTATATGCATTATCCATGCTTACATCAATACTATCATGATAGGACTTAAATTTGCTATTTCATGATATTATATGTCAATTTTATACATTACCATACTTTACTTGATCTTCTTTGAGTGTGTGCAATGATATCCAGCTACTTGATTGCTTCATTCTACCCTTATAGGGGGCATTCTTACTTCTACATTCAAGACATGCATTGTTATACACACCCATTGAGGGAATTTTCTACATGAATACACCATCTAGGTTACATCATTTCTACACCACACACTTTTATTTATCATGTTGGTGTATATTAATTTATATCTTACATAGATTACTACATCGATATCTCACTAGCATCTATCACTTATGTATTTCTTAGCATATACCTAGTCTTGTACTACACATGTTTTGCATATTCTCACATTTGTTTTGATTAGTTAGATGTGCTTGTCTCTTTATAATTATTACATGCTTTATATTCTTCCTTAGTATAGATTTTGTGATTGCATTTTCAATTTTAACTCATCTCCTGCTTGTGCCTTAGGACATTTACCAATGTCCTTTGCTTCTTTTTCATGTGTGTGCCTTAGGACATTTGCCAATGTCTTTTATTTGTACTCCTCTATGTTTTTAGCCTATATTAAAACTTTAATTATTTAAATTTTATGTGTATGAGGAATTTGAACATGCCTTCCATGTTTGTTTCTAGTTTGAGTGACATGTGCCCATATCCCTTGTTTGCATAGCCCCTTAACTTACCTAATATGCTTATTTCTTGTTGCTTGTTGCTTGTTGCTTGTCAAATGTGTGCAATGACATGATCCATATCATGAATTTTATTTATTTTATGGATGCCATGATGGACATCATGATCCATCCCTTTAACTAACAACTAACAATTAACATTTCCAATTCTAGTTCAGTACATTATACATGCTTTCACATTATTATATCTATCTAGTCATACCCCTATTGATCTAACAATATATATCAATAAAAACATTGATATATATTGAAACATATTATAAAACATAAAATTTTATATCATATATATATATATTATATTAACACACTTATAGGAATCTTTTCTTCTGAGGGCAGTCATTACATGTTCATCATTCCTACCCTCAAAAGAGGGGGCATCAAATGGAGGCTTGATCACATAGATAAAACCTCCTAGAAATTGAACCAATAAAATTTAGAATCATTATTATATAATATAGAGATCAAACTAGTCAAATCAAAGTAGAAAAATAAGAACAATCTCAGATCAATAGTTAGTTTTCACTCTAGGTAGTAGCACTAAAAATGGATAGTAGTGCCAGAAATGGTACCAAAAATGGATAGTAGCACTAGAAATAGATAGTAGCACCAAAAATAAGGGTGTCCATATTTTATCACTCTTGTATAGGTAAAAAAACACTTAGGGTTTCCAAAAATAGGTTAAAAGTTTAGTTTAGGGATAGTTTTTGCACTTCTAGATCCTTCAAATTCAAGAGTTTTAGCATAATTTTCTTAGATATAGGGGGTTATCATACGTGACATGATGGTTTTCATTTTTAGTTTATATTGGGTATTTGTCATAAATTCTAGATCATAATCCATGTTCTATCCATCAATCATTTGGGGTAATATGCACAACACATTATCTTCTTTTCATTTTCAAGTTTGGTTTATTCTAGGCATTCTCAGTAGTTGTCTGCCTTA